>SEYY01010157.1:0-5000 GCA_009176605.1 Armadillidium nasatum
TATTATATGAAAAGAATGAACGAATTTTTGTTATCAATTATTTACCCTTTGTCATCATTAGATATAAAATAATAAAGCAAAACACTCTTACCTCGGTAAAGATCTTATGTTACGAAGATTTTTAAAAATTTGGTAATTTTTAGGCTTTGATAAGAATGACTACCTCTTATTTAGATGATCATGGTAGCCGTTGTTTAGGTTGTCAAAATCAGTAAACCGCTGAACTATTAACCTACCAGGCTGTTTGGTTCAAGTAGAAAGCTAGCTCGAAATATACCTCCGGAGTTACACTTACGATAAAGCTACCTACTTTTACCTTCCAACGCAATGAGATATATAACGATCCACTATATACAATAAATAAGACAAATTCGAATTGTTCAAAAGTAGTTCAAAAAAGTTCAAAATAGTTCAACACAACACTTTTAAACAAACTCAAATCAGGACGAAATTTTAATTTGACTTCTTGAAAGATAACCAGCCAAAGAACTGGAAAATTGTTTTTCGACTTCGTTATAACCTAAAAATTAACCAAAGCAAGAGCGTTTTAAACCTCAATTGACTCTGACCACGGCTTTATTTTAACTTTAAGTTTTTACGAATTAAATTTTAAAAAGAACGAACACATTTTTAATTTATGAAAATCTCGAAACGTAATTCTAATATCCTCCGGGGGGATGACTCCTTTAAGTTACGTTAAAGGGAGGCATATACTGAATCTCGACTATTCAACAAGTATTTACCCCGTGTTTCCCACCCGTTCCCTATTCCAATTCTGATTCTTCAGAAGTAGTTGTCTGGATGAATCTCCTCCTAGCCTTCTTCGCAGCCTTGCGGACTGAACGTTGAGGCCTAAGACTAAGGGAATTTGCTCCGGAAGCTGGCACCGAGTTTTTCGGCAGGGTGGTGTTCGATGGTGTATCCATCTCTCTCTCTCTTTACCTCTGTGTGTAATCGACAGCCTGAGTGGGTAAAGAATCTTAATAGGATACATATTGATTTGTCCTCCTAGGGCTCGTACAGAAACGGTACGGACCTTCCCATCATCTCCGTGAATCAGTTGAGTCACGACTCCCATTTACCAGTAAGGTCTTTCCTTGACTGGACTCTTGATTAGGACAACGTCATCTTTCTTGATCAAATTATCCCACTTGCCTGATGTAAATCTCGACTAGACTCCCGAAGACTGAGGAGGTATTCTTGGTACCATTTTCTTCGAAATTCCTCGAATCGCTCTGAAGACTTTCGAAGTGACTGTTGAAGCGCGTTCCTGGCCGATGTTGTGGAGCTCGAAAACGGATTGTTTGATCCAGTTCCTGGGAGAGCCAAGCTAGTTTTGAAACTAGGCTTCAGGAAGCAATTCGGGGTTAAGGGCATCACTTCGTCATTGCTCGAGGTGTAAGTAAGAGGCTGAGAATTGATTGTAACACCAATTTCAGCTAAAGTGGTGATTAAATCTAAATATTCGAGCGATGACCGTCCAACAGTCTTCATAAAGCAATCTTTTACGACCCTTATCATACGCTCCCATAGGCTACCAACCCAAGGGCTATTGAGAGGTATGCGCCTATGTGTTATCTGGTTTTTGAGCAAAAATTCGATTCCAACCTCAAACACAACGAATGATGCAATAGCATCAACTCCCAGGATGAAACTCCTAGCATTATCACTGTAAAGTACATCCAGGACTCCGAATTTAGCGACAAACCTCTGGAAGGAAAGAACGAATGATTGGGTCGACATATCAGGCATCAAATCGAGATAAATGGCTCGAACGTGTAGTCAGATTTAAATCAGAATAAACATCTTCTGAGCAGTTGGCGAACCCTTCACTTTCACCCACCAATGCTTCGTAAAATCGAGACCAATGTAACGGAAAGGACAGAAAAGGTCCATTTGGGCCTTTGAAAAATTGTTGAAGAGGGGGTTTTGAATGGCGAAATTATTAAATTTCTTGCAAACTATTCACTCTGAGAGCACCCGCTTAATTATTGTTCTAGCCGAAGTAATCCAGAACCCCTTCAACCTGATATTGGTTAAGATGGCTTGGATACCCAAATGTGTACAGTCAAAATGTGACTGTCTTATTAAAAGATGCATAAGATGGTGTTTCTTACCCATTAAGATTGGATTTATTACGTCATATTCGTAATAATTCGAACGAGAAAGACGACCTTTACTTCTGATGAGTCCATCGTCGTCAATAAATAGATTCAGATTGTTTACTAAATCTGGTGGTCGAAGAGCGTTCGATGGTTTCTCACGAACTTTTTCCAAGAAATCTAATTCCTTAGAAAAAGATTCCCTCTGCATGGTTCGAAGACAATACAGACGAGCTTTTCTGTCACAAACGAGAGGATCTCTATTTGCAGCAGAAAACCTGTACAGAATGGAACAAACTCTGATGAGAGAGTTAAAGCTCGAAAATCGCGAGAAATTGACCACTGGAGGATTACTGGATTCTTCGATAACAGTAAATATTGAGTAGATGTTGAAGGAATCGACACTCCCTGCTCCAAATACTCACATTCTATCTTGGGCCAATATGTCGGATCTGAAGAAAGCCACTCAGGACCGTGTGACCAGAAATGGTGTTTTCTCTCAAATTCTTTCAGAGGAATTCCTCTGGTGATTAGATCAGCAGGATTCTCCTCTGACCTGACATAATGAAATGTCGCCGATAATGAATGATCTTCCTTGAGAGACTCGGTCATTAGTCGAATGTCCTGAATCCTATTGCGAACAAAGATACTCTTGTTCTTTTTGCCTCCATACAAGAACCATGCAAGAGTTATTTGAGAATCCGAAAATATTGGAATATCTCGAAATCTAGTGCTTGGAAAGCTGGTAAGGACTTTGGCAAGCACTTCAATGCTAGAAACACTGAAAGAAATTCCAGCATTGGTAAGATTTTCCTTTTTGACGGAGCAACCTTTCCTTTGGCCCAAAGGATGTTAGGGCCTTGTGACTCTGAAAAAATACAGACGGCATATCCATAACACAAATTACTTGCATCACAGAATAGGCTAATGGACAAATCAGAATCATCATTTTCAAAACAAGACCTTGGAAATCTCATTGTTTTGAGAGAATCTAAGTCTTTTCGAAGTTTTCCCCAGGCGCCTTTCAACTCTTGGTCTATCTCTTCGTCCCAGCCGATCTCCTGCTCCCACGTCTTCTTTACAAGAAGGCGGCCACGTATAGTAACGGGAAGGAATAGTGACAAGGGGTCGAAGACTTTGGCAACCTCTGAAAGAAGTTGTCGCTTTGTAGTCACTTCACCAAGATTGAAATCACTCAGGGAAAATGTGTCTGAATCGATGTGGAACAAATAGCCCAACACCCGCTCCTCTGAACATTGATGAGAAGAAATCTTGTTCTCCCTCTTAAAGATGTCTCGAAGTTCCTGATTGTTCGAGTTCCAGGAACAAAGGTCGAATCCACCTTCCCTCAAGCGGGAAGTGGTGAGATGAAAAATATTCCTCAAATCATCAACAGAAGAGCAGGTATACAGGAAGTTGTCCATGTACAAATTGTTGATTAGGAGAGAGGAGCAAAGATCAGACGGATATTTGAGGGCATGATGTTTTATAACAGCGCATAAAACATATGGACTTACAGACAACCCAAATATAATCGATGTATAACGAAACGTCTGAAGCTCTTCTCCTTCCTGCCAAAAGAAGCAAAACAAGTTTCTATCTTTCTCCAACTTA
The DNA here is from genome assembly GCA_009176605.1 of Armadillidium nasatum. NCBI lineage: Eukaryota > Metazoa > Arthropoda > Malacostraca > Isopoda > Armadillidiidae > Armadillidium > Armadillidium nasatum. The sequence continues at coordinate 3,717 of SEYY01010157.1, forward strand.
AGACGTATTTGGAGGAATGCTTTGGAAATATCTGCCATCACAACAAATTTGTTGGTCGAAATCGAAAGTCTGAACAGAAGAAGTTTAAAGATGGACTATCTCCTACCTTTAAGCTGCAGTTAAACACAGGGCGGATTTTTGTCGTCACCTGTGAGCTTGTGTTTTATGATATTATATGTATATTATATGTATTTATAATATTATATAAATAATTTGTTCTAAATTTTCCAAAGCATTCCTCCAAATACGTCTTAAGTTGGAGAAAGATAGAAACTTGTTTTGCTTCTTTTGGCAGGAAGGAGAAGAGCTTCAGACGTTTCGTTATACATCGATTATATTTGGGTTGTCTGTAAGTCCATATGTTTTATGCGCTGTTATAAAACATCATGCCCTCAAATATCCGTCTGATCTTTGCTCCTCTCTCCTAATCAACAATTTGTACATGGACAACTTCCTGTATACCTGCTCTTCTGTTGATGACTTGAGGAATATTTTTCATCTCACCACTTCCCGCTTGAGGGAAGGTGGATTCGACCTTTGTTCCTGGAACTCGAACAATCAGGAACTTCGAGACATCTTTAAGAGGGAGAACAAGATTTCTTCTCATCAATGTTCAGAGGAGCGGGTGTTGGGCTATTTGTTCCACATCGATTCAGACACATTTTCCCTGAGTGATTTCAATCTTGGTGAAGTGACTACAAAGCGACAACTTCTTTCAGAGGTTGCCAAAGTCTTCGACCCCTTGTCACTATTCCTTCCCGTTACTATACGTGGCCGCCTTCTTGTAAAGAAGACGTGGGAGCAGGAGATCGGCTGGGACGAAGAGATAGACCAAGAGTTGAAAGGCGCCTGGGGAAAACTTCGAAAAGACTTAGATTCTCTCAAAACAATGAGATATCCAAGGTCTTGTTTTGAAACTAATTATACTGATTTGTCCATCAGCCTATTCTGTGAGGCAAGTAATTTGTGTTATGGATATGCCGTCTGTATTTTTTCAGAGTCACAAGGCCCTAACAACCTTTGGGCCAAAGGAAAGGTTTCCCCATCAAAAGGGAAAACCTTACCAACGCTGGAATTGCTTTCAGTATTCCTAGCATTGAAGTGCTTGCCTCAAGTTCTTACCAGCTTTCCAAGCACTAGATTTCGAGAGATTCGAATATTTTCGGATTCTCAAATAACTCTTGCGTGGCTCTTGTATGGAGGCAAAAAGAACAAGAGTATCTTTGTTCGCAATAGGATTCAGGACATTCGACTAATGACCGAGTCTCTCAAGGAAGATCATTC
>SEYY01010158.1:7500-15945 GCA_009176605.1 Armadillidium nasatum
TAGTTTTTTATGCAAAATTTTCTACCATTTCGGTTTGCTAGGCCTGTCAAGAGAATTCCTCCTTGGGATATATATATATATATATATATATATATATATATATATATATATATATATATATATATATATATATATATATATATATATATATATATATATATATATATATATATATATATATATATATATATATATATATATATATATATATATATATATATATATATATATATATATATATATATATATATATATATATATATATATATTCCTCTGGTCTTTTAGTCAAAATCTTCCTACCCATTTCGATTTGCTAGGCCTATCGAGAGAATCCTCCTAGGGAGGAGGAGACATTTAGTACCTTAAAAAACGATCTGTATCTGCAGGAGGAATTCGTTAAGTACAAAGTATGTTTGTTGTCCTTGATAGGAATATTCTCTTTTTTTACTTTCTACTCGTTCTTTAATCATATCTGAGGAGAAGACTAGATGGGTCTTGAAATATAATGTTTTAACTTTTTAATGGGTCTTGAAATATAATGTTTTAACTTTTTAATCTTACAATATTTTTAAATTTTGGACACTTTGTCTATATTCCTTTACTTTTAATCTTTTATTTTTTTTATTTTATTTTTTAAAATAATGATTTTATGATTATTGATTAAATCAAAGAGCGAGTTCGGTAGTTCTCTTTAATAATTATAACATTATTCTCTTTCTTTGGAGCTTAAACCACTTGGATTTGAATTAAGAATGGAAAGTGTTCGAGTCCCAGTGGGATCGAAATTTCCATGGGTGGATCTTGTAATGTACGAGTGGAAGAATGTGCCATTGTTTGTGTTTGTTGGTGTGTATAATGCGTTTATATATATATATATATATATATATATATATATATATATATATATATATATATATATATATATATATATATATATATATATATATATATATATATATATATATATATATATATATATATATATATATATATATATATATATATATGAAAACAATATGGGTGAGTTTTCTTTGTGGCCACTTTTGTTCCCATTTAATTTTTTTTTTTCCTTTTTGAAAGTTTGTGTTAGAAGGACCGTTAAACGCACGAATTCCTCAGTCGTTTACTGAAAAATTATCAAATTAAAAAAATATATATAAATATTTCTATTCCCTTTGACATTATTCGGAACAGATGGGAAGTTTTCATACATTAAAAATTTTGTACTTTATGGTGTTGTAAAATGGGATCACTCTGACAGAAAGGGTCAAGAGTTGTAATACGAGTAAATTATCGCCCATCCATCTTCTTTTGACAGGCACGACTGGCACAGATAGCACAGCTTGCTCACTTTTTTAGAACAAGATTAAAAGGTTATAGTATTATCAAGTGTTTACTTGATACTAGGGATGGAGTGAAGTATCGGTATCGGTAGTGGTATCGGTAGTAGTATCGGCAATTACAGAATCGGTATCGGTAGTAGTATCGGCAAGTATCGGCAAGTATCGGCATATTTTTAGGTATCGGTATCGGTATCGATAAAAATTTTGGTATCGCTCCATCCCTACTTGATACCCCAGGAGGGGTATTACGATGCTCACCAAATGAATGATTGGTTTTGCCGTGCGGTGTTGTGCGAAAAGGGAGTGGTTATGAGGTACGGTGCTGATGCACGATCTCCTGATGGGGTGCAAGTCGAAATGATTAGCTATGCGGTTCTGTGTTGTGCTGACTCACTCAACCCTTCTTGCTAATCAGACAAAACCTTTATGCATATTGCCAGTTATTATGTTTATCTTACAGCTGGTATATTATTATTATTATTATTATTATTATTATTATTATTATTATTATTATTTTTATTATTATTATTATTATTATTATTATTATTATTATTATTAGTTATTTATTATTATTATTATTATTATTATTATTAATTAAATTATTATTATTATTATTATATTATTATTATTATTATTATTATTAGTTATTATCATATTTTTATTATTATTATTATTATTATTATTATTATTATTATTATTATTATTATTATTATTATTATTATTATTATTATTATTATTGTTATTATTATTATTATTGTTATTATTATTATTATTATTATTATTATTATTATTATTATTATTATTATTATTATTATTATTATTATTATATTATTATTTTATTTATTATTATTATTATTATTATTATTATTATTATTATTATTATTATTATTATTATTATTATTATTATTATTATTATTATCATTATTATACATCATTATTCATCATCATTATTGTTATTGTTATTATTATTATTATTATTATTATTATTATTATTATTATTATTATTATTATTATTATTATTTTTATTATTATTATTATTTTTATTATTATTATTATTATTATTATTATTATTATTTATTATTATTATTATTATTATTATTATTATTATTATTATTATTATTATTATTATTATTATTATTATTATTATTATTATTATTATTATTATTATTATTATTATTATTATATTATTATTATTATTATTATTATTATTATTATTATTATTATTATTATTATTATTATTATTATTATTATTATTATTATTATTATTATTATTCATATTATTATTATTATTATTATTATTATTATTATTATTATTATTTCATTTATTATTATTATTATTATTATTATTATTATTATTATTATTATTATTATTATTATTATTATTATTATTATTATTATTATTAAGCAGATTTATTAGCAGAAGAGACAATAATTAAAATATTCATTTGTTTGGATGTAAAACTATTGTTGAAGACAATGAAGTTTGAAGAGTTCCAAGAATGGCACTTGTTTGCTTTCTATTATGTCTCAAATTACATACATAGAAAGGGAATAAATTTATGTCTGACTTTTAAGTCTTTTTTTTATTAAAGTTGTTCTAGTGAGTAGTATACTACGCATTTTCGACGGGTGCCAGATTTAGCTACCTTGAAAAAATCTGGCAACCTAAGCCAAACGGGATTTTGATTTGCAATGCAAATCACTAAGCTCAAATTGACTTCACGCTCTTTCCTGACACTCTAGTGACTTCTAAATTTGAAATTGCATCTTTGTTAACGTTACTATTTCTATTAATAAAGAATAGTTTAGTGTTGGGTGATTGAATAGTTATGGCAATTTTTTTATTTTTTTTTATTATTATTATTGTTTTTTTTTTTTTTACAACGTACCTTTCCTCCCTCTGTCCCCTCTATTCCATGTCCTCTAATTGAGGCAAAGTTAATATTAATAAGAGTAAAAATAATTCTGAAATAATCTTCATGCCCTTCCGCCCTCCCATCAAGATGTAGATACTCCGGACAATTCTAAACTGAACTCTGGTATTTAATTTTTAAATACCCCTTCAACCTTTTTTTAAATATCTTTACAGGTATTTATGCTTAGAATACCTGTATTTATAATGCATTTCTGATCTCTGAGAATTCGTATCTCTTAAAACGAGAACGTTTAAACCTTAAGCTGCATCTATTCTTTAATTACATATTCCGTCAGTTAATTTCTTTATTAAACTTTAAAGAATTCTTCCTCTCGATTAATCGATTCTCAATATTAATTAATCAATTCAATAAAAATCGATTATTACCTTTTAATTGAATATTAAATTGGTAATCGCTGAAAATTTGGACGATCCCATTGAGTGCTTCGTTGGATTACGTTGAAGGTTTTTTTTATTCATTATAATAATTCAAACCTTTCAAACACGCCAATTATTCCATTGACTTAACAAGAGCTGCAAAAATCCTACATTTTAAAATGTCAACTTAATTGCATCTCTCATATTAGTACGAACACTATATATATATATATATATATATATATATATATATATATATATATATATATATATATATATATATATATATATATATATATATATATATATATATATATATATATATATATATATATATATATATATATATATATATATATATATATGCTGTCGCGCTGGACATATCGAAAGCTTTCGATAGAGTCTGGCACAAAGCTTTGATTTCCGAACTTCCTTCTTTCTTTCAAAATCTATCCATCTCTCTGGCCTTCTCTTTGATTTCCTTTCCGGTCGTTCTATAGTAGCTGTTGTAGACGGCCACCGTTCATACTTTAAATCTAATAATAGTGATGTTCCTCCAGGATCTGTCCTATCCCCAACACTTTTTCTCCGTTTCATAAATGACCTTCTCTCTGTTATTTCATCTCCTATCCACTCTTATGCCGATGACTCCACCCTTCATTACTCCTTTCAATTTCAAAGACGTCCATCCCAACAGCGGTTAATAGAAGCAAAGAAGGTAGTCTTGGAGCAACCGACCCCTCATCTATCTCGCATTTCAAATTAGGACAGAGAAAACACGGTCGTTTTCAATGCCACCCAAACTCCACACAACTATGATATCTTCTTCGAAAACACACAACTCAAACCTTCATCTCTCCTTAATATTCTTGGTGTTTCTTTTTCTCGTGATCTTTCTTGGAAAGATCACATTACTTCTCTTTCTAAACAAGCTCTAAGAGGTTATACTCGTATGTTCTGTGGCGTCTTCAGAACTTTTTCATACCACACCAGTTGCTTGCTCTTTATAGGGGTGCTGTCCGCCCCTGTATGGAGTATGCGTCACACATCTGGGGTTGTTCCACTCATACAGTTCCTTGAAAAGGTGGAGTCTAGGGCTTTTCGTCTTATCAAATCTATTACTCTCACTAATTCTCTCCAGTCTCTTTCTGCCCGTCGAATTGTTGCATCAGCTTCTCTATACTATCGATATTACAATGGACACTGCTCTTCTGAACTCTCGTCACATACCTCCTCCTCTGAGAAGAGCTTGGGTGACATGTCATTCTGTACAGTCTATTTAGATACATTCGAAAATATTTGGCAACTCTCTGACCCGGACTTTTTTTTAACCGCTATGTTCACTCTTACATGTACTCTACTTGTATCTGAAACACATTCCCTTCATCTATTTTCCCAACTTCCTATGACTTACACACCTTCAAATGCCGTGTATCTGGACATGTCTGCCTTTGATTTTACCAGGTTCCCGATTTGCTCCGCACTCTGGTGGAAATTTGGTAGTCCTTTGGCTTTTGCCCACCAGAGGTGTATATATATATATATATATATATATATATATATATATATATATATATATATATATATATATATATATATATATATATATATATATATATATATATATATATATATATATATATATATATATATATATATATATATATATATATTGATAGGTTTAGAGACTCAGTTGCTGGAGATGAATTGTGTGCAAAACAGCTGTTACAGATAGGTTGAGTTTAGTTCGTAAATAATAGAAGATTGTAGCATATCAGTTACTGTGTGTTTTTGAGTGTTTTGATTTTATGAGTTTGTTCGTAAGATGGGGTCATAACTTATTTAAATTCGAAGTTTTAATTTCACCAAAGATTTTGCAGGTGAAGTTTGGGACCATTGATGTGTTTCCACAGCCGGAGTAGTAAAAATTGGAGGGGTTCCCATCCCTGATTCTGTTATAAAATGTGCAGTTACGTGAATCGTGCGAGACACCATACATCTTTAGATTCATACTCACCCTACGCTCAAGAGACACTTACGCTCCAGAAAAAAAAGAGTATTATGAACGAGAGATCCTAATCTACTTAAGACTCGTACCCATTCAAGATAGTTTTTATATTTGCCATATTCTTGACCACCCTGTAATAGTCTCTTTCGTTTACCGCCGTCATGTCTCCAGCTAATCTCGGCTAAAACTAATCTCAGATTTGATTTCTAATCCTCTTTTGATGTCTATTTACCCCTCTTTAACCTTCTCTCTGACTTCCTTTCATCGTTCTATACCTACTTTGTCATCGTTCATCCTTTAAGTCTATTAATAGTAGTCTTTCTCGGTCTCCTATCACCAACTCCCTTTCTACTTCGATCAGTAAAATTAGAAATTCATGCCGACGACTCCACCCTCCATTACTCTTTTCGAATTTGAAAGTCAACTCAATTCAACAACAAATAGTTGATGCTGGAGGTGTGACCTTGAAGCAACTGACCTTTCGATCTTTTTCGTATCTTTAGTTGAGAGGAAAGAAAATGGTTTGTTCATCTATTTACTCGCCATGATTTTTCAGATAACTGAAATATCTTCTTCGAATACACGCAAATCTTTCTTCCTTTGTTTATATTCTTGATGTTTCCATTTGATCTTTCTGTTTCTAAAAGAGGTTCTAAGTTGTTGAGTGTTCTGAGACTACTCAATTTCTTTTCACCACCCTAGTTGCTTGGTCTGAATAGGGGCGCTTGCCCTTGAAAGGAGTGTGCATTGCAAATCTTTGGTGGTTCCACACACATTGTTCTTCTTGATAATAATGTGGAGTAGTGCTTTTCGACTTGTCACGTCTTCCTACTCTCACTAATCTCTTTCTAGAAATGGAACTATTGATTTCCTTATCCTATTTCTATTGCATAGGACTCTCCTCTTCTGAATTATGCAGTTGCACACCTCCATCGCAGAGAAGTGCTCGTGCGAAAAGCCTTTCTTCACAGTCCAAATCTCTGATCTCGGAATTAACCTCTTTGCTTACTTAGTTTTTTTATTTACTCCATTGATAAAGTGTAAAAATCTCTTTTCGTCTCTTTTTCACAACTTTCTTTGAATTCAATAGTTACAAGCGCCGTGCACCCTGGGCATGCCCACCGAAGGAGATTATATATATATATATATATATATATATATATATATATATATATATATATATATATATATATATATATATATATATATATATATATATATATATATATATATATATATATATATATAGGACCTATATTATTATTATTATTATTATTATTATTATTATTATTAATTATTATTATTATTATTATTATTATTATTATTATTATTATTATTATTAGAATAAATGTATATAGAAAGTGAATTATTCAACGTGTTTATTCGTTTTAAACCTTTCGGGTAAAAGTTAACTCATCATGAATGAATACTGACAAAGTTACACTCAAAAATTGTCCCAACGAATCGTTGGGACAAGTGACAAAAATGTCACAACAAACTTTTTAAGTTATTTTCTTATTAGGAAATAAATTGGTGAAGCGACTTTCTTATGCTTAACATGTCTTTTCGTTATTGAAAATTTTATAGTGATGTTTTTACCACTTGTCCCAACGATTCGTTAGGACAATTTATAAAATTATAAAGTTATTAAAATGAAAAAAAAAAAAAAAAAAAAAAAAAAAAAAATAATTAATAAAAATAATAATAATATAATAATAATAATAATAATAATAATTAATAATACTAATAATAATATAATAATGAAAATAAAATAATATAAATTAATAATAAATAATAAAATAATAATAATAATACTACTACTAATAATACTAATACTAATAATAATAATAATAATAATAATAATAAATAATAATAATAATAATAATAACAATAACAATAAATATAATTTAAGTAACATAATAACATATAAAATAATAATAATATAATAATAATAATAATAATAATAACAATAAATAATAATAATAATAAAATAATATAATAATAATATAAATAATAATAATAATAATTTTAATAATTAATAATAACAATATACATTAAAAACAACAAAACTATTTAAAAAAAAGAAAATAATCAAAAGAAAAAGATTTCAAAAATAACATTAAATAATTTTTTTTTTAAAAAAAAAAACATTAAATAATTAATAAAAATAATAAAAATTATTAATTATTAAATAATTCATCCCTGCTGAAATTTTCTTCTTTTTAAAGTGTTTGACAAAATTTAAGGGTTTGCAAACAAATTGTGCATAGTCTGTGTGTGTGTGTGTGTGTGTGTGTGTGTGTGTGTGCGCGTATGTGTGCGCGTGCGCGCGCGCGTCTGTGACAAGCTGGGATTTTGGTTTAGCAGATGTTTGGTATTTCGATATTGATATATTGATATTGATATCGATTAAGAATTATCAATAATGAACGCTAGTTATATATATATATATATATATATATATATATATATATATATATATATATATATATATATATATATATATATATATATATATATATATATATATATATATATATATATATATATATATATATATATATATATATATATATATATATATATATATATATATATATATATATATTTAATTTTAACTAGGTTAGATTAGGTCTGTCTGATCTGGTTATGTTAGGCTACCTTACATTACATTATATATTATATTACAGCTATTATCGATATATCGTCTTTCGATATATCGGAATTTCGATATATCGAAAGGTCAAACCATTACCGACAAGTTAATAAAAATAATATTCTTATTAAAAGACTTTTAAAAA
>SEYY01010159.1:0-20675 GCA_009176605.1 Armadillidium nasatum
TCGTAATATCTATTTTTCATTTCCCTATTATTATTCTTGTCTAACTTCTCCAAATATTTTGAGCTATACTTGTCCTTGTGGTCATATCGCCCGTAATCCTTCACATACTTGTCCTTGTGGTCATATCGCCTAAGATCCTTCACAGACTTGTCCTTGTGGTCATATCGCCTGTAATCCTTTGAATATTTGTCTTTATAGTCCTTCACATACTTATAATGTTTATCGTACCTTTCCAATTTGTCGTAGCGATAATTTTGATTGCTATATTTTTTCTCGTATTTCTTGTCATAGGTTGGGTGAGGACTTCTTGAACGTAATCTGGATCGTGAAACAGACCTTCCTTCTCTGTAACGTTAAAAAAAGGATATTTTATAATACTATTTCTTAATTATTTAAAAAGAATAGAGAGAAATTCATTAACAAAAAACAAATCTTTATATTATATATTTTTTTTTCTAAAATAAAAAGTTAGCAATTTATGGGCACTGCCCTATTTGAGGAGGTGAACTTTGAAGGTAATTTAAACCTAGGGTTCAGTATAAAGGATCGAACCATAACCTTCAAGTACGTGAGTCCTTCTACTGTTATGGCACAGTAGAAGTATATTTTATAGCTCGATTTATTAGTTCTATAAAGAAGGATTACAAGAGAACTTTTTTGACAATTAAACACTTTTGTGGTTTTAATTTTCAGTCCAATAGAAGTTAATAATACCTCATAGACATTAGTACAAAAATTATTTTATTTTAAATTTTTATTTAATTTATGCAAGAATAAAATAAATCTCATCAGAATAAAGGCTTCTGAAAATTCTATGTTTATTGAATTAATAATGAGGAAATAATAATGTTCCAAACTTTTCATGAAGAGTAAATGAACAAATGATCTTAGTGGTTGTATGAGGTTCAAAGTTGGACAGAGAAAGGACCATTTAAATTAAATATTTCCAAATGCAATATTTGTTGTTAGTCAGGTTATATTTTCTAAAGATAAAAGCTATGTAGAGTCATTTAGGTAAGTCACAATCATTAATAAATAGGAAGAAGAGGAAGATGAGAGACGAAACATTTAAAAGGTGGAAGAGTAGTTATATACAACAGCTCTTATGGGACCAGAAAACAAATCAGTGATAAAGATAGGGGATTGATAGAGGGAAGTTTGTTTAAATACTTTAAGCCAAACATTCAAAAGCTTTGAAAATGTTCAGTGATAAAGCTAAAGATTCAAATGTGTCAAACAGGTGACCAAAAGTCAGAGGAAGGGGAAAGACTACCTGTTCAGTATTCATCACAAACACCTTTCAGAAAATATAAGTAAATATTAGAAGCATGACAATTGCAAATACTCTAATTTACAATAAATATTAAAACACAGAAATTAAAAAGATTAGAGCAATAAGACTATAGTTAACAGGGTCAATAGGCCCCGCCCCTCCTTTCATTTCTCGGCACAGGTTGTATGAAGGTATACTTAAAGTAAAGAAAAATTCATGGGTAGAGACTAATAGTTAACATTGCATGGTGCAAGTTGAGCATCAGTTTTGCGATTCACAGGTGGAATACCATTGGCAGACCATATATATATATTCTTGGTAATAAAAGTAGAAAAAGCAGAAATTTCATCTTTAGAACTTTTGAAGGAATTACAACATTGAGCATGAGTAAAAAAGGAGAAGGGAGTTTGAAAGACCACAGTCATCAAAATTGAACAATCTAAGGCAAATGGCGGTGTCCAACCAATGTATCTCAACACTCACTGCAATATATCATCATTGAAGCAAAATTTGAGGGATCTTTCCACGCTAATTCAAACATTACATGTCTGACCCTCTGACCTAAGACCTAACAGAGATACTCATTCTTACACATACTCTAATCGTAATGTTTGGAGCAACTTTCCAACATTCTTTGACTTTCACACTTTCAAACGTTGAATATCAGGGTCGTGTCGGCCTTTTTTTTCAATATTGAATTATCATTCCCAAACTAAAATGGATTTCAATCGGACTATCCTTTTACCAACAGAAGTGAAGAAAAAAAAATTAATTCACGGAGTTTGATAAAAGAAAATAATCTTAAAACTAATACAAAGAACAATTACTACAACTAATTAAAATGGAACAATTAGACATACCTGTTTCTAATATAACGTGGCCTTGGAGTAACTGCTAGGGATGGAGACCTGGAGTATTTTTTCTTGTAATATCGTTCCCTAGAGTGAGACCTCGACCTAGACCTTGAGATAGATCTTTTGTGAGATCGTTTAGCCTTTTTACGAGCACGTCTACTTGGAGATCTGGACTTGCTTCTACTACTCCCATTCGACTTCCGTCTGTAAATTAAACTTCTATATTGCACATTCTTAAATTTGTTCATACTTAAATATAAAGCAAATATATAACAGATAATAATTTATGACAAAATTAAGAAACGATAACATACCTTTCAGAGCATGACCGTTTTCTTCGTCTTGATGACGCGGCATTGCACTCTGATGGAGAACTGCTTTTTGACGATGAATTGCTCTTTGAGGGAGAACTGCTCTTCTGAGGGAGAACTGCTCTTTGAGAGAGAACTGTTATTTGATGGTGAACTGCTCCCAGATGCTGAACTAAATGATGAAGCCTCCTCAGAACTGACTACAGCACTAACAGCCTTCTTCCGCAAACGAGCCTCTTGCAGTTTAAGTCTTACTTCTTCAACTTTGGTCTCCAATACTTTTAATTTTGTCTGTGTGTAAAAGATAAACAATAATCAATATATCATCCATTAAGCACAAGATCTCATTCTTATTCTATGAAAATATCTTCAATTAATCTTTCACCTAATAAATGCAGTTAGAACTACAAAATTTATTTTTCTATACAATAGTTCATTACACTTTAAATTTCAAGAATATATTACTAATGTTTAAAAAGATGTTAAATCTTAAATTTAATATTAAATATTGGTTTAATGAGTTCAAAAAAAAAATAAATAAAAATAATCCACATTACCTTTTTTCTGGTATAAAGTTTCATAATAGATGCTGCTATTTTCTCAATGTCTGACAAGTTGACTCCGAATACATGGTACCATGGAGGATTTTCAGGAAGGGGGATTTTGAGTTGTCGCCCAGCCAGCCATATACAGCTACAGGCAATAGTTTCAGGAGAATACCTCACGCAGACATCAGTTCTTGCGGAATCATTCATAAAATTCCTGAAATTAAAAAAAGAGAAACGTTGTTGGTCTCCCTAACCTCTAACCAATCATCTATAAACATATATAACAATTTAAATGATGGTTAGCTTTACATTTAGTTGGCTAAAAAGTTATACATTTTATTAAAAATTTCTACGCTAAATAGTATCTTAACTTTTTTAAACAAAAAATTTAAAAAATCATCCCAAATAATCTCTTCCACCAATCATATAATTGAAAATATTTTAAAGTAATCTAATTGAAAATAATAAAGTAATCTAATTGAAAATAGTAATCTTCCTGTCTTCTTAGAACATGAGCTCAGTAGTTCAACATTGAGGGATAGTTCAGATCTTCAATTGAAACACACACAAACAAGTCTTTCTTTCTTTCTTTCTCAAACTTCATAAAATCAACTTCAAAACTCATTTGCTACACCTCAAAGTAGACTCAGTGTCCAACACATGCACCATACATCCAAAATATAATAATAAAAATAATAATAATATTACATTATATATATATATATATATATATATATATATATATATATATATATATATATATATATATATATATATATATATATATATATATATATATATATATATATATATATATATATATATATATATATATATATATTATATATATATATATATATATATATATATAATATATAATAAAAATTTCATTAAAAATTTAAATTCTAATTCTTTCATATTATTAATATATATTATATATATATATATATATATATATATATATATATATATATATATATATATATATATATAATATATATATATATATATATATATATATATATATATATATATATATATATACTGTTAATTAAGCAGATTTCTAGTCTTTCGGTGTTTAACAAGACTTTAGTTATAAATATATTCATATGTCAATTTTGCAATATATTGAAGAATCAAAATCACTCCAATATATATATATATATATATATATATATATATATATATATATATATATATATATATATATATATATATATATATATATATATATATATATATATATATATATATATATATATATATATATATATATATATATATTCACGTTAAAATGAATGTTTCAAGTAGATCAAAATAATCAGTTTGTTAAGGTGATGAATATTTAACACATTGGACTTAATATTGCAAATCTTTCACTATATATTTGACATTTCACTTTGTTTCTTCACCTTCACAATCTTTATCAATTTAAACTACTAACTTTTATTATTTATTCTTTTAAAAGTAAAAATAAACACAAAATAAGTATCAAACCTCCAAAGACATTTTAGTGAAGAGAGAGAGAGGAGATGTTCTCAAGATTCTTGGCAGGAATTCCAACGATGTATCATTTCTTGTTTTGCCAATTGACAGAGAAATAGACAGGACTCATAGTCATGGTGGGGTGAGATCTGTCGCAGAGTTACTCCATCACCAACACAACTTTTTGTTCCATTTTTCTCTAAGGTAAAAAATATAACAATATCAATAAAAACCTAAACTAAAAACTTAATTTACAATCATGTTACTATTAGTGGGTTTCTGTGGTTCTTCTGCGCAAAAATAACATGACACCTAATACCTATATTTACTAAATTAAAATAGTAAATATTTTATAACAATTTTGATAAAAATATTATATATATATATATATATATATATATATATATATATATATATATATATATATATATATATATATATATATATATATATATATATATATATATATATATATATATATATATATATATATATAGCAACAGCTGTTAAAGAAAAATTGGAAAAGAAATAGGAGAGGAAAGAGACTGGAAGTGAGAAGTTTAGAAGGTAAAGTTTTCTAAGAGACTCTATCAAAAACTTTGGTATGTCCAAACTAAAGCTAAGGTTTCGCTGAAATGACAAACAACAGAAGAGAGAAAATATCACCCAGTAGAATGCTATTCATGGAAGCCACACTGGCAATCAGATATAAGATTAGAGAATTTAAAATGTCTAAAAAAAATTTCATTTAATGATAAGACTCATAAACTTTTGGAAAAAAAGGTTAAAGTTATGACTATATTTGAAGGGTTAAGAGGGGTCTCCATTTTTTTTAGCACAATTTGAATGATTGAATCCCTCCAGCAAGAAAGGCAAAATCGATGATTATTAACAAAAATATCACCAAGAAAAGGCAAAAGTTCAGAATTACAAGTTCTAAAGAATCATAGGTGGAACACCATAATGAGATCACGCCTTAGTATTAAGCTAAGAGAGAGGAAAAATGACGTCTTTAGAAGAAATTAAGAAATATTGTTCATGAAACAATAGGAGGGAGATGGAGGATCAGAAATACCTTGGGAGTCATCTAAACTGCAATTAGAAGCAGTGGTATGAGCAAAAGAGTTCATCTTTAGTAGAAGCTAAAAAATCTGTAGTGTCATCGGAAATCAAATGTGGAGGAAAAGAGGAAGGAACAAAGTTGCAGTTTACATTTTAAAAAAAAAATAAGAAGGATTATTTATTTTCTAAAGAAGACTTTAAAGGGTTATGTAGAAAGGATTTTCCACGATTCCAGAATGAAATAAAAGCATGAGATTCTAAAGTTTGAAAATGACAACTCATGAAGCAGCGCTAAAGCATAAGAGTGAACAAAGATTAACCAAGGCTTATGAGGAAAAGAGAATAGAATGTACAACCTCCATGCCAGAGAGAATCACCTTAGTCATGTTCTCTGTGCATTCAGAGGAACCACTTCCCCTGAAGCAATAATCACTCAATGGGAAATCAAAGAACTATGACCAAAACTCCAAACAGTTAAAAGTACTAAAGTGACATAAACGTTTCTGCATGATAGGCTGGGATCTTTCTTGCAAAAGATCTGAATAGATAGAACAAGATGCAGTATCAAAAGGGTGATCAGAAGAACCAAGAGACCGAAAGAGTTTTACAGTATAAGAAGGATTAGAATTAAGGTTTTGTTTAAGAGTGATGATTTCCTCATTATCATTACTATGGGAGATGAAATGTGGGTTCATCATTATGACCCTACCAAACATCAGATTCTCCCCCAAAAAAAAAGGAATATCATCCAGGGTCTCTCTGAGTAAAGGAACCACTCCATCAGCAAAGGAAATCATGCTCACAGTGCTCTGGAATGCAAAGGAGTCATTCACATTGAGTTCCTGACACAAGGAATGAGGATCAATTCTGAACACTACTGATACCTTGGAAATTCCCAAGCGATACATTCAGAGTTTAGGTGCCTCAAAGAAGAATATCTTTTTTCATCATGGGAACACAAGATCACACAAAAGTCATCAAATGACAAAAACAGTTAGAAATAAAAATGTGGCATTATTCAAACCCAGAAACCTTTCCCCTTCAATATATACTATACAAAGGTTCTACAAACAATAGATAAAATGGTCTTACACCTCTGAAGATAGTGATGTTACAATGAGATAAATGGCATACCAGAGGTAAATATCAAAAACTCTTCCAGAAAAAGCAACTTTAAGTAGTTAGGTAAATTTCACAAAAATTTTGCTCTCGGATCATTAGACAAATCAGAACACTCAGACAGAAACCAACCAGGATCTAGAGTGAAAGGAAAACAATACCAAATGATGAAGAAGAATCAAATAGTTATGATTAAAGCATTAATCTGTTGAAATTATATATATATATATATATATATATATATATATATATATATATATATATATATATATATATATATATATATATATATATATATATATATATATATATATATATATATATATATATATATATATATATATATATATATATATATATATATATATATATATATATATATATATATATATATATATATATATATATATATATATATATATATATATATATATATATATATATATATATATATATATATATATATATATATATATATATATATATATATATATATATATATATATATATATATATATATATATATATATATATATATATATATATATATATATATATATATATATATATATATATATATATATATATATATATATATATATATATATATATATATATATATATATATATATATATATATATATATATATATATATATATATATATATATATATATATATATATATATATATATATATATATATATATATATATATATATATATATATATATATATATATATATATATATATATATATATATATATATATATATATATATATATATATATATATATATATATATCAAATCCAGAAAGTAAGCTCCACTTTTAAATTTACATACTGCCTCTAGAAAACTGTAGTTGTAGTTGTTGTGGTGTGCATGCATGGTGAGTTTTGTTGGAAAGTTATTGCTCTCATTTTTAATAAATTCATGCAATGTAAGCTCCATAAAGGGGGAGAGGGGAGAGGAGGTGAGTGTTTCAATTGTTTAAAGAAAATTGAGACAATTTGGTGTGTGATGTTGAAGAGAAGATTAAAAAGAACATAAGAATTCACTAATATATTAAATGTTAACTTCTTCACAAAATTTTATTTGAGAAACTGAACACCAAACTTTGTACACAATACGTCCAAAGATAAGTGCAAAACACCACAAAATGATGCAACAAGATGATCAAGTTATGAACGAGTGTTTTGCTTCACAGGAAACATCTTTCAAAGATAGGAAGATACAAGATCTCATGTCACCATGAAAAGTGTCTCAACAATGCATTAGTGTAAGTGTGAATTTCAAATAAAAATAAACTTATAGGTTTATTTTTCTTTTATAAAAAAAAAAGCCTATCAGAACTTACTTTCTGGATATATATATATATATATATATATATATATATATATATATATATATATATATATATATATATATATATATATATATATATATATATATATATATATATATATGCAATGAATAGACACCAACTATGTATATATCGTAATAAGTGATTTAAAAAGTACTTTAAAGTGAAACTTTTCATTGCAGGTGCTATTATATTAAATATCTATAACAAATTGCCCATTCCCTGTACTAAAAATGCTACAGAACTTTATGATTTTCAAATGGGTTTTATTGTTGGATAGGCATGACTTAGCCTGTGAAAAGTTTATGAAAATCTTCAGATCCCTCTTTGTATTGTTAACAGAATTGTGTAGTTTAAAAACAATGGAAATATAAAGAGTACTTCACTTGGGGTTTCTCCAAGGAAGATCCAAAGCTTGATTAGAATTGTGGAAAATGAATCACATTTAAAGGCTGCTGACATTTCAAAACAGCTCAAAGTTAGTCCTACAATTTGAGTTTCATATCTGCATAAGCTCAGTTATTATGGAAGAACAGCAAGAAGAGGACCTTTTTCTACAACCGAAAAGAAGGGAATAGGCTACAATAATGTCAGAGAAACCATTTTATTTTGGAATACAGTCATTACCACAGATAAATCCAGATTTGCTTTACTTTCAACAGTGAATGTATTTGGGTTTGGAGACATCTTAATGAAGAATTTGAACTCAGTGATTTCAACCAATAGTCAAACAAGGCGTTTACTCATTGATGAGAATGGGAATATATCAGTAGCAATGGTTGTTCTGAGTTGATTTAATATGATGGAAACGTAAACAGCAAAAAATACACTGTAGTCTTAAAGAATGGATTACTCCCAATATTTTCAAATGGTAGAATTAAAAGAGAGGGATCTGTATTCATGGAAGATGGGGTTCCATGCCACACAGCAAAAAGGAACCAAAAATGGTTGAAGGGAAATGGGATCAATAAGCTTTCTTGGCTGAGTCAATCTCCTGACATGAACAAAATTAAAACTCTTTGAGGAATATATGATAGAGCTTTGCAAAACAAGAGAAAAACCTTCATTCATCCAAACAAGAAATGTTAGAAATATTGTGTAGAACTTGGGAGGAAATTTCACAGCATTCAATGAGAAAATTCAACAGTTCAATACCAAGTAGTAGTTTTTCATTGCAAACCCAAAAGATTGTCTACTAATCGCTAAACTAATTCGTATTTCAAGTAATTATAAAGCAGTTGTTCATTTTCGTTTCAAAAAATATCAGATGTAGAAAAATAAAAGGTGCCTATTACTTATTGCATATATATATATATATATATATATATATATATATATATATATATATATATATATATATATATATATATATATATATATATATATATATATATATATATATATATATATATATATATATATATATATATATATATATATATATATATATATATATATATATATATATATATATATATATATATATATATATATATATATATATATATATATATATATATATATATATATATATATATATATATATATATATATATATATATATATATATATATATATATATATATATATATATATATATATATATATATATATATATATATATATATATATATATATATATATATATATATATATATATATATATATATATATATATATATATATATATATATATATATATATATATATATATATATATATATATATATATATATATATATATATATATATATATATATATATATATATATATATATATATATATATATATATATATATATATATATATATATATATATATATATATATATATATATATATATATATATATATATATATATATATATATATATATATATATAGGGTGGGCCTTATTTTTTAAACTTTCTAAAAGTTTAGCTTCTTCTTGTTTCAATCAAGAAAAAACAATTGCTTGAATCAAAAAAAAAAAAAAAAAAAAAAAAAAAAAAAAAAAAGTGCAAAATTTTAACTCAATCGGACAACTGCGAGACAACTTTAATCGACCATAAAGTTTTGAAATTTGTAAGAGTTTACTGCTTTGGGATGGATTTAATTAATCATTCCTTATACTATCTTTCAATTTCAACCCTTCAAGGCATTTGAGAGTTGCAAGCAGTTGTCAGATTGAGCTAAAGTTTTACCCAGACCTTTTGTTTATTTATTGCAATAGTTTT
Source organism: Armadillidium nasatum (assembly GCA_009176605.1). NCBI lineage: Eukaryota > Metazoa > Arthropoda > Malacostraca > Isopoda > Armadillidiidae > Armadillidium > Armadillidium nasatum. Next base: position 10,232 of record SEYY01010159.1, read on the forward strand.
AGGGGGTGGGAGCAGCAAAATTTTAAATTTCAGAAAATTATCTATAGCTAAGGGCCACCCTCATATATATATATATATATATATATATATATATATATATATATATATATATATATATATATATATATATATATATATATATATATATATATATATATATATATATATATATATATATATATATATATATATATATATATAGAATCAAATTAATATTTGAAATAATGGAAGTACAGTAATAGTAGATAGTAAATAATAAAATGTAACTTTCAAGCATCAGACTTCACATAAAGCCACCATTCATATTACAATAAAAGTTATTTAAAAGAAAATACTTACCAAGTTGACTGGACTAATTTCTTGTTATCATCAGCTAACAGAAAACGCAGGTACATGATGCTAATCTTATGAGGGAGTTTCACATGGCAACAAAATCCCAACTCTTTCAACAATCGGGTTTCTGCCCTAATAACTTGATTTTTAAGAGCAACGTAGTTTCTGTCCAGGATGACAGGATCAAATACCCTGAAAGGAAACAAACCCATAAGAATACCACTACTATGACATTATTTTAAGCAGAAATATGTAAATAAATCATGAAATACATCCTATTATATATATATATATATATATATATATATATATATATATATATATATATATATATATATATATATATATATATATATATATATATATATATATATATATATATATATATATATATATATATATATATATGGCATAATAATAATGAATTTTCTAATTTTAAAGAAACTAAAACAATTTCTAAAAAAAAAAAAAAAAAAAAAAAAAAAAAAAAAAAAAAAAAAAAAAAAAAAAAAAAAAAAAAAAAAAAAAAAAAAAAAATATTTAAGTTTAAATAAAAAAAAAATGCTTATAAGAAATCCATTTCACTTCTTTACAAAATATGCATTAAAAACTAAATAAATTGTACAATATCCAATCATTAAACTATTTTTAATTTCATTAAATAAGAAAATTAAAGTATTAAACATGGATACAATAAAGTACTTACTCGCCATTTCTGAATTGCTTCATATGATTGAACACATTTATAACGTGTCTTATTTCCATTTGGCCTACTTCCATCTTCCAAGCAAGAGTAATACAAGCCATTGCAGTAATTTCCACAGGACATCTTACAAAAGATTTTGAATAGTAAAATCTTTGGAAAAGAACTTGCCCCGTAGCCATAGCGACCTGAAAACAAATAAAAAATAAACTATGTAGAATTTTTACTGCTCCTTCTTACAATTAGGAAATCAATGTTGCCATCAAAAATGAGATTATGGAAACATGAAGTGATAAGGAAGAAGGTATTTTTACAAAAACTTATCAAATTAGTTTAATATTTATCTACTGTATACAACAATTTTTAAAGCTAGGTAGTTGATGAGACAAGATTCACTGCATTATTAGACAATATTGGTAAATGAAGATTCCTTGGTTAGGAATATTAGAGATGAGGAAAACTTTAGCAACAAGATAAAAGTTTTAACTTTCAAATGCAAAATGATTAATTAAAAAAACATGCTTGGAACCATCAACAGAGAGAAAGGATTTGAGAAAAAAAAAACATTTTTTACAAGTTGAAAACATTCAAGTTAATCTTTCATAAAATATAATCTGTTTTTGCGGAAGAACAATTAGATCAAAGAACAGAAAGCAAAATTGATTGAAAAATATTTTGAGATAAACATAAGTATCTCAAGAGGTTCAAAGTAAAAAATTAAATAACTGAGAAATTTAAAGGAAAATAAGGAATGAGAGAAGTTGAAAACACTGATATAGAGTGATGAAGCAACATTCTGAGTGACTTCCAACTGGGGGGAGAAAGATGTGGATTCGAAATTGCACCAATACCCTTGACCCAAAGTACACATAGGTCACAGTTCAACACCCTGATAGTGTTACGCCATTTATCTCATTGTAACATTGTGTTCTAAAAAACATTACAGTGAACAAATACAGGTACTTTGAACTCGTGTGTGACAATCTGGAGGACTGCTTTGAGGCTTGCCAGAGTGATGTCTTAATACAGAATAGTGCATTTTCACACAGAGCAAAAATGATCAAGCAATGACTCAAATTTTGTTGTGTACAAAAAAAAAAAAAAAAAAAATACATCAAGGTCTGACCAGGGAGTAGCATGAACTTGAACCTCTGGCCATTATGAAAAAGTATTTTGAGGGACAGGACAGATCATGTGCCTAAGCTGGACAACAAACTCTGAGAGATCTGCATGAGTTTTGAACCTCCATTGCTTCAAAATCTTGCTCAGTCTGTATCAAATTGCCTCAAGTATTGCATCAAGAGGAAGGGAAAGCCCACAAAGTACTGAAGTCCTCTTACATACATCAAACAACAAAAGTAAAGGTAAGTACTCAAAATATATTGCGATAAGTATTATGGTGCCAACTGTATATATAAACATTTTTCATGTAAAATTATAGGGCCTATAATTTTTAAAAATATATTAAAGTATTGAACTACTTTTTTAAAATTTATTTTATAAAAATTTGAAGATATAAAACTTGGTTCCAGTATCGCTAAAATATTTGTCTATCAAAATTAAAATGTTTCTCTGTGTATATTAATATGCAAGTCTTTTTGTAGTATAATGTCTTAGATATTCTGGTAAAAGTATTATTCCATTGAACATTTTTTTTTTAAATATATTGCAAGTAGGAAGTCGAAATGATCTGAAATAATTTTTTTTTTTACGTAAATTGAACTATGAAATTAAAAAAATTAAAAAATAAAATTTAAAAAAAAAAAAAAAAACTAATTAATTACCAGTAATAAGTATAAAATATTAACAGTAGATCATACGACTTCAATGGCAGATTAGCATCTGGCATCGCACTATTAAGTTACAGCATCAGCTGCAAAGAGTAAATTTAAGAAATTTGAGTACTAATTCGGAGCTTAAAAAAAAAATTTTAAAAAAAATTTTTTTTTTAATAAATTGAAACTTCGAATATTAAATATAAAAATATGAAAATTAAGCATATTATTAATTAAAATAATTTTTTTACATTATTACATGCTGAAAGAGTCAATATTCACAACCTTAGGTCTCTTTGCTGGCTGTTAGGCGTACTTTAACCCTTTAAATCCACGTTGGTTAAGTCTATCTAACTAAACTAGTTTGTTAGAACTAACAGACTAGTTTATTTTTACCTAACATATACTTAAAGAGTAAAACATTGCCTAACAACCAGAAAATAGGCCTAACCTAGCGAATGCTGTACCTTTTAAAAGGTAATACTATAAAAAAATTGTTTTAAATAATTGAATATCTATTTTACTTTATTTCATAATGTCTTATATTTGTAGTTTCAATATACATTTTTTTTTTTTTAGCTTCAAAATAGTTATAAAATTTCTTAAATTTCCTCTCCGAGACTCCAATACTGATCCAGCAACTTGGTAATACAAAAAAAAACATGATAATATTCCATTGATATTGAACGAAGTTTTATTAAATTATAACCCTTATCGCTCTTATTTTGTATTTTTAGTGTTCAAAATCATTTTCTATGGATCAATTTACTTAAAAAATTTATATTTCAGATCATTTCATCTTCATAGTTTCTATATTTAAAAAAAAAAAAAGTGGTCTTCAATGGTTTATTAGGTTTCGTTTAATTAATTTTACTATATTTTATCTTTATATTTTCCATAGATATAAAATAATAAGCAGTTCCCCTTGTCTTAAAAACAACCCAATTTTGGATTAAAAAATAATGATTAAATTAACCTGATTAGAACCAAAAATTACTTAGCCCTAGACCTAAGCACCTAGACACGTGCTTGGATACTTTCATAACAGATGATCAAAGTTAAATTTAGGCCTATGGCCAAAGTTCTATATTATTATTATTATTATTATTATTATTATTATTATTATTATTATTATTATTATAATAATAATATTGCAAACGAAAGACATACCTGAGGTAGCTTAAGAAGAATTCCGCTGGTCTGAATAAGTTCACATCCTAATATTCTCAAATCTAATTCTGTTTCCGGATCCAAACCATCTTGCTGTGAAGGACTATTATTCAATTTTTCTACAGGAATTAAGACATTATCTAAAGTCATAATAATATTTCCAAACTTTTTTGCTGCAACTGGAAGTAAATTTGTAGCCTCCATATTTTTGAGTTTGTGATACACGAAAAAGAAAGTCGACAAAAACCTTCTCTAATCCGAAACTCTAAGCAAAGTATGAGCACGTGACATAGACTAGGGTCACTGTGTTAGGTCTTGGCTAGGTAGTGTTGCCAACTCAAAGATAGCAATTTTGGATACATCAGCTCTTAAAATGGCTAGATTTTTTCAATAAATAAATTTATAGCTAAATAATTAATAAAGAGAAAACTGCTATACTCACATTATTAACTTCGAATATCTAGCAGTAAATTTTGCAACTTAAATATATTTTGACCATATGAAATTAAAAAAATAATATACCCACATTATTTAGTGTCCCATATTTCTTGGAATATATCCAGTAATATATTTTCGGTCTCTCCCGGTGATGATGTATATACTGCCATTGTTTCAAATTTAAAAAAATTTTTTTGACAGAGTCAGGCAATTTATAATCTTTAAAACATTTTATAAAAATAAAAATTTTTTTTTTTTTTTTATTTTAATTTAATATTTTTTACCAGCAGATTCCTTTTCAAGGAGGCAGAGTACACAAATAGAAAAAGTATGTGAAATTGTTCTTTTAAGTGTAATGATAATTATTTATAGGTTTTAATTTCTAATATGTTATTAATGTCTTTTTCTTTTTTTAATTTCCAGACATGTAATTTAATTCTTTAGTGGAATAAAGCCTTTAAATGAAAGGTCTTTTCATTACTCAAATTCACTTCAATTTATTCCACTAAAATGAAAAATAAAATATAAATAAAAAATAAATAAAAAACAAAAATGGACAAATTCCTTAAACCAGAAAGGTTTGAAGCAAATCCAAATCGAAGTACCTCAGGAAGAGAATGGAATCACTGGTACAGAACTTTTAGAAATTTTCTCTCCTCTATTGAATCATACAACCCTAACAAATTGGATACTCTTATTAACTATATTGCTCCTGCTGTTTATGAATACATATCTAGTTGTGAAACTTATGAAGAAGCTATTGAGGTATTGACACAATTATATGTAAAACCCAAAAATGAAATTTTTGCTCGACATCAACTAGCCACTCGACGACAACAAAGTGGAGAGAATTTAGATGAATTTTTGCAGGTCTTAAAACAATTAAGTATTGACTGCAACTTTAGAGCTGTCAGTGCTGAGAAAAATAGAGATGATGCCATTCGTGATGCATTCATAACTGGATTAAATTCTACCTAAATTCGACAGAGATTGTTAGAGAATAAAATATTGGAGCTACAATCCGCATTCGAACAAGCTCGTGCTTTAGACATAGCCCAGCAAAATTCAAGTTCCTATTCTACTCCATATAGGTAGAAAAAAAATTTTAATTCTCTCTTTTTTTTTTTTTATAAGAGATATACAAATTTTCAATGGAACTACACTTTATTTTGTATGTTCAATAACATCAAATGTATCGTTGTATAAATACATTACTTGATATATTTCTAAATATAATATATATTATATTAATATATATATATATATATATATATATATATATATATATATATATATATATATATATATATATATATATATATATATATATATATATATATATATATATATATATATATATATATATTTCCTATATAAAATTTACATTGCCTAAATAAAAAATGGCCATCAACTATTGTGACCAAAATAAAATAAACTGAAATAAATAAAAATATTTAAAATTTTTAATTAGTTTGGAAATATAAATATGAAATGGCCACGGGCATTTGTCTATGGGGATTGTGTCACGTACCTCCGACCTTTGAGCGTTGATATATATATATATATATATATATATATATATATATATATATATATATATATATATATATATATATATATATATATATATATATATATATATATATATATATATATATATATATATATATATATATATATATATATATATATAGCAAAACATCTTATTAATATAGAGAGAAGAGTTGACGCTTTTCTTCCTCATGACTCGCCCTGTATATATATATATATATATATATATATATATATATATATATATATATATATATATATATATATATATATATATATATATATATATATATATATATATATATATATATATATATATATATATATATATATATATATATATATATATATATATATATATATATATATATATATATATATGTCTCCTCCGGTGGGCAAGACCAGAGGCCCACCAAATTCCACCGGAGTTGAGAAAGTCTCATCAAGATCGAAGGAGGCTAACATGTCCAGATACACGACGTTTGAAAGTATGCAAGTCAAAGGAAGTTGGAAAAAAAGATGAAGGGAGTGTGTTCCAGACTTTACCAGAAAGATATATGTAAGATTGAGCATAGCGGTTAAGTCTGGGGTAGGAGAGTTGGACAGAGAAAGGATGAGACTGTGTAGAAAGGCGTGTCGCACGATCTCTTCTCAGTGGAGGAGGTATGCGACTAAAGAGTTCAGAAGAGCAGTGTCCGTTGTAATAGCGATAGTAAAGAGAAAGTGACTCAACAATTCGACGGGCAGAAAGAGATTGTAGAGAGTTAGTGAGAGCAGGAGAGTTGATGAGACGAAAAGCCCTAGACTCCACCTTCTCTGGAAGAGCTGTATGTGTGAAACCACCCCAGATGTGCGAGGCATACTCCATACAGGGGAGAACGACACCCCTATACAGAGCAAGCAACTGGGGTGGGGTGAAGTAATTCTGAAGTCGCCTCAGAACACCCAACCTCTTAGAAGCTTGTTTAGAAAGAGAAGTAATGTGATCTTTCCAAGAAAGATCACGAGAAAAAGAAACACGAAGAATATTAAGAACAGATGAAGGCTTGAGTTGTGTGTGTTCGAAGAAGATATCATAGTTGTGTGGAAGATTGTGTCGAGTGGAGAGATGGAGGAATTGAGTTTTTGAGGCATTGAAAACAACCATGTTTTCTCTGCCCCAATTTGAAATAGGTTAAAGATCAGAGGTTAGTTGCTCCAAGGATACCCTTCTCGAGTCTATCAACTGCTGCTGGGTGGAACGTTTTTCAAACTGGAAGGAATAATGAAGGGTGGAGTCATCAGCATAGGAGTGGATAGGCGATGAGGTAATGAGAGAAGGTCATTAATGAAAAGCAGAAAAGTGTTGGGGATAGGACAGAACCCTGAGGAACACCACTATTAATAGATTTAAAGGAAGAACGGTGGCCGTCTACAACAGCTGCTATAGAACGACCGGAAAGGAAATTAGTGAGAAGATCACAGAGAGAAGGATAGATACCGAAAGAGGGAAGTTTGGAAATCAAAGCTTTGTGCCTGACTCTATCGAAGGTTTCGATATGTCAGCGCGACAGCAAAAGATTCCAAAATGCCAAGAGTGAGAGAAGGGAAAGAAGATCACGTAGAGCGTTTCTTACGAAAGCCATACTGGCGATCTGAGATAAGATTAGAAGAATTGAGATGTTTCCAAATCTTCCTGTTAAGGATAGATTCGAAAACTTTAGAGAGAACGGAGGTCAAAGAAATAGGACGGTAGTTGGAGGGTTGAGAGGGGTCCCCCTTCCTTCGGCACAGGCTGAATGAGCGCTCGTTTCCAGCAAGAAGGAAGGTTGAAGTAGAGAGACAAAAATCGAAATAGTTTACCAAGGAAGGGTGCAAGCTCGGAAGCACAAGTTTTGAGAACCACAGGAGGAATTCCATCGGGACCGTACGCCTTCTTAGTATTAAGCTCAGAGAGAGAAGAAATGACATCTTTAGAAGAAATTACAATTTTAGGCATAATTGAGTTAGAGGGGGTTGAAGGAGGAGGAATAGCTCCGGAATCGTCTAAGGTTGAATTAGAAGCAAAAGTTTGAGCGAAGAGTTCAGCTTTAGAAGAAGGTAAAACAGCAGTTATGCCGTCAGAAGATATTAGAGGAGGGAAAGAGGAAGAAGCAAATTTAGAGTTGACTTTTTGCAAAATGTCAGGAAGAACGTGAAGAAGAGGAACCAGAAAGATTATTGCATTTTCTACGGAGAAATGAGTTTTTAGTGTTACGAAGGATAGATTTTGCACGATTCCGGGATGAAATATAAGTAGCGTGAGTTTCTGGAGTTTGAAGACGACGGTAATCCCTGAAAGCAATATCCCTGCGGCGGATAGCGCGAGAACAAGCAAAGTTAAACCAAGGTTTGTTAGGTTTAGTACAGGCGAAAGAATATGGAATGTACGCCCCCATGCCAGAAAGAATCACCTTGGTAAGGCTTTCTGCACACTCCAAGGGACCTCTCCCACGGAAGCAATAATCATTCCACGGGAAATCGAAGAAGTACGACCGCAAGTCCGACCAGCTTGCGACACCAAAGTGCCACAAACGTTTCCTTTCAATAGAAGGGGGTCTTTCCTGCGGAAGACTTGAAGAGAGAGAAGAGGATACAGAGATTTGAAGGTGATCGGAGGAACCCAGAGGAGGAAAGAGTTTAACAGTATAAGGAGAAGGATTAGAAGTTAGGAAAAGGTCTAGAATGTTGGGTTCATCTCCAAGACGATCAGGGATACGAGTAGGGAGCTGCACCAACTGCTCAAGGTCTTTTTGGATAGCGAAATGGAAGGCACGTTCACCAGCTGTATCATGAGAACTAGAAGAAAGCCATTTTCGGTGGTGAACATGGAAATCACCTAATATGATGATTTCATAGAAAGGAGGAGAAGAGTGAATGTGCTCTATTTTGGAGTTTAAATAGTCGAAGAATTTAAGATATTCAGTAGAATTTGGAGATAAATAGACAGAACAAATGAATTTAGTCGTAGAATGGCAAGAGAGCCTAAGCCATAAGGTGGAAAATTCGGAAGACTCCAAATTAGAGACACGAGAACAAACGACATCGTTGCGCACATATGCACAACAACCGCCTTTGGCTGAAAATTGAGGATAGAGACAGTAGGAGGAAACAGAATAGGGTTTGCTATCAGAACGCTCAAACATCTGAGTTTCGGTCAAGAATAAGAGGTGAGGTCTAGAAGAAGAGAGGTGATTTTCATTAAAATGGAAATTAGAATGAAGACGACGAATGTTGCAGAAATTAATGAAAAAAATAGACCGTGCATCCGGACAAGCCGTCGGCTGTGTCATGGTGGCACCAACCCCATCACCGGAGGCCACCAACTCCCAAGTGGTGATGGGGGAAGGGGTGGATGAGGGGCTATTTTTGGAAGCCGCCCCGTGGCTTCTCCGAGGCTACCGAAGTTGACGCCATTGTTGATTTTTTTTCTTAAAAAATGTGTTAGAATTAATAAGAAGGTGAGCGCGAAAGGGAGCGAACCATTGGGCACCGGGATGAGATAGGAGTACCCTTAACATCCCGTATACCCAACAGGGTAATCTCATCGCCTCGGGAGCGCTACTTCCCTCCCCGTATATATTATATATATATATATATATATATATTATATATATATATATATATATATATATATATATATATATATATATATATATATATATATATATTATATATATATATATATATATATATATATATATATATATATATATATATATATATATATATATATATATATATATATATATATATATATATATATATTGTTTTCTTGTTTGCAACATTTGCAAAACTGCACGTTTCTCGAATATTTAATATAAATGTTTTCATTCAATAAAACTAAAACAAATAAAATGTACAAATTCTTGACAGGTGAAATTCACCAGTATTAAAAAATATATTGTATATTTAAAAAAGTTTTGTTGCTTTTATAAAATGCAAATTTATTTTATGTTTTGATGAGTAGCTAATATATTTAACAAAATAATTAATGAGAGGAATTGAATAGTTAGTAATCATAATTTTAGTAATAAAAAGGAACAATAATGTAAATAAAAAATGAAGCAAATAATTTATTGCACATGATGTTGCTTGGACGAAAAGTTGAATGTGTAATGCAAATAAGGTTTAACATTGTTTCCTTAAATGTGTTTTTTCTTTTAATATAAGGAGTTTTAATTCCCTAAACAGAATGGGTTCATTAATATACTGAAGGATTGAAACCAAATGAAAACTGAAGTACTGTTTATTTTAAAGAAGTTTGTGGACAGTTAACAAATTCACAAGTGTCTATCAATCAAGATTCCATTCATAGCCTATTAGAAAAATGTAGGATATTTAGGTAAAAAAGAAAAGAATATATATATATATATATATATATATATATATATATATATATATATATATATATATATATATATATATATATATATATATAATATATATATATATA
>SEYY01010160.1:5000-20546 GCA_009176605.1 Armadillidium nasatum
TGTAAATACATTATTCTTTTTAAAAAAAACATTTCAAATAATTATTATTATATAAAAACAAGTTTAAATGTTAAAGTCAATATAAATAAAATCTCTATGCATCGTATGGAATAATAAAAGCCAGTGTCCATAAGCTTTAGATCTTTCTGAGGTGTTTACAATAATACCAGTATCTTTATCCAGAATTATATCAGATATTTCATCAATAGCAAACACACCTTTAAACCGTTTTTCATGTTTCAATAGGCTACGTATTTCATCTTCATCCATATTGTTTTTTGCTTAAAAATTAATACGATAATAATATATTACGTACTCTATCAATTTCTATCAAGTGCTGGTGTTCCATATACACAATAATTGAAATAGCAGTTGACAGGAAGGCTTTTTCAAAAGTAAATGTTAAACATATTGTTCATTGTTCACAACATTAAGGTGTGAACATGCATTTCCTGTCAAGTCTTCGTTAAATCAAATGCATATAACTTAGTATTGGTGTAGAAATCTGTCTTGTTAATTCTTATACCTATATCCGAACATGATACAGTTTTGGAAATCAATCATAGTATGCTAGCGCATAAAAATTCTCCCTTGATATAGAGAGTTTTATAAAGTCTACCATAATGTTGTCCATTTACATGTGAACTGAGTTCACGAAGACCAAAAGGGGCTATTTTATAGGGGATTCTTCTTGTAATTTCCGGCAAAGGCTGTATGTTCGACCATACCAACGATTAACTTTTGAGGGAGCTGGTCCATGACTACATTGCTGAGGTTTATTGTCGTTAAACCAGTTGCAAAATTAAATATTTTAGTCTCTACACGTCGTACCGGATATTTAGCCGTACTTGCAATTAATGATTTTTCAATCTCCATATGTCTCTGGGCCGAAAGTTTTACCTTTCTGACGTAAAAATACCCATCTTGAATTTGAAAAATCGGTGAGGGGGCTTGCGTTCCTGTTGTAGGTTTACTATGGACATTTAAAGCAAAAGGAGCAGTAGACCTGCTTAATCTTACACGTACGTCAACAGCTGGAAGTAATAATCTGTCCTGAGAGAAAATATCACCGTTTAATCTACCATAAAAATCATGTACTTTAGAGCTTCTTTTACCTGATAGCATCCACTATTTTAGATTCATCTTTTAAGCTATAAAACCCTGTTGATTGGAGATGGGAGTACTTTGCATCTTCAGAGAAATTCAATAAAGTTTCTATAAATGTCCGATAAGGGTAATTTGCAGCAGAGGACCCTAGAGATACTTCGTTTAAAAAAACTTCAAGTTGATTGAAACAGCTGTATAAAAAATTCGAGGTGGGATACACAATGTGATCATTATCCGAAAGATCTGATCCCATCTTCGTTTACTAATTTCACTTTTAAATAAAGGAAAATATTACTGGGATCAGGTAATGTTCAGAATTGCCTGGGGATGTGAAACTCCACAGGGACGTCAGCATTTGTAACAGAATTCACAGGGTTAATACTTATAAAATTAGACTCAAGAATACTGGTCTGAGTAGGGAGCACTGTAAATAGATCTAATTCAGATTTACAGCAATCGATGCTAGAGGGGTGGAGGAAATGCATGTTAGCGGTGTTAAGGTCGACTATTAATGAACATTTTTTACAAATGTAGCTCTATATTAAGGTAGACAGTTGCCATATTTTACATTTCAAATATATCTTTTATTTTTCTATTACACGCTTTCTTTTTTGGTTTACTTGTTTTCCTTTTCTTCTTATTATTTTTTCTTTTTTTAACAACCCTCTGACTCTTGTTAAGTCTCTTTGTTTTTTTAAGCATACCCCTACGTCTAATGCCTTCCCCAGTCATTTTACGTCTTATTTTACGTTTGATATCAACAATTTCATTTGATGTTTCAGCTAAACGTCTTTTTAATGCCTTACGCGGCTCTGCCTGCCCCAGCCATAACATCTTGAAATGTACGAAGCCCTGTTCTAGCCGCTTTTCCTGTTAAATATCTTCCTCCTGATTTAAATAAAGGTATGGCACGTCGCATTAATGATGTAAAGAAACCTCCTAGTCCATAACCCCTCTGTGTTCTCGATCCTCTAAAAATATGTCGTTCCATTATTAAGACTTCTTTCTTCTTATGTGTAGTTTACACAACGCTGTCCCGTTAGTGAATGGGTAAGCTTTGCCTTCAACATCTCTTATATATACACGAATTGACCCAAACTGAGATTTACTCATTGGTAAATAGTGTACACTGGGAAATGATACGAAATTTCTGACCAGGGAGGGAAATGAATAACTCTCAAGAGGGGTGCCTTTGTATTTCCAACGTATTGGTGTTCAACAATATCAGAATATACATATGCTGCACCATGCGTCTCTAACAAATCTGATGAGTTACATAGAAGTTGTATAGAGTCTTTAGCTTCAGCCTTTGCATCACTGCGTTCGAGATACTCTTTAACAGCAGGGCTATATCTCGTATAGCCTGTAATGTAGAGCTGATTGACGGATCTATTCGTTTTACACCTTCTAAAGATATATCAGGGATATAAATGCACTGACGCATCCATTGGGAACGATGGAAACTAAATAATCTTTTATCTTTCAAATTGGTTGGCATGATTGATTTTAAAGTTACGATTTCATAATTTACGTTAGGTACTTTTTTAACATGAAAATACAAATCAGTACACATTCGGCTTGATAAAAATTTAGTGTTAAAATGTCCAAACAACTCATCGAGAGAATTGTATTTTCCTCGCTCCACCGAAAACTCTTCCCAATAGAAATTAATATCCCCTCGACTCGCCACACCTAAACCCCCAACGTTCTTGATATTCAAACCTTCTTTAACAAATTTAGTGTTTCTAGAAATTATGAATGCTGAGTACTCTGAAGTTACATTTTCAACATCCCCATCTAAAATCATTTCGCATAACCCTATTTCATACCTCTCCCTTTCAAGCTGAACATTCTGCAGCAATTCAAAGGGGAAAATCTGATATCGTATTGTCAGAACGTAAGTCCATAGAAGCTGAGGACGGTAGCGTTAGGTAAAAGTGATCTTCACTCTCCATGATGAATGTTAAGAATGTTAACATTTTTTAACATCACTCGCTTTTATATAACTGTTAAACTTATCAGGATACCCTATCCATTTCACAAGATACTGTTTATTTTTTCCTTTACCTTTAAAGCCTAATATTTTTTCAATTTTATATAAATTACTCTTGTCATCAAACCTAATTTTTTGTACTTCTTGTTTATAAAACCCTCCTTTAATTTGTTCACCATCTAGATCCTTTAGATAATATAATTTTAACCCATCTCTGGGAAACTCTCTAATAGAATCTATTTTAAAAACTTCTTTTGACCATCCTGCTTCATACCCCTTCCTGAAATTACCTGCAGTTCTTGATACTCTTACATAGTCATCGACTTTAATACCTGTATTGTCTTTTATTTCACGGACATCCCGTTGATCAGGTGAAGGTTTTGTTTTAATCATCTCTAAAGGTGTTTTCTTAATTGTTCTATGATACGATCTATTGTAAGAGTAGGCCAAGTCTTGTAAAATATCAATATATTTAAACGTGTTCATCTTAGTAAAATATCTATGCATCCTTTCCTTTATAGTTCTTTGCACGCGTTCTACTATAGCCGCTTTATTAGGAGAAAAAGTGTTGTAGTACCCCATGTCATAATCAGACACAAGCTCTTGAAACTCGGGCCCGAGAAACTCTGTACCTTGATCAGAATGTATTATAGAAGGACATCTGTTAGTCTCTTTTATAATATCTCTTACTGCTTCAGCTACAGTCTTTGATTTTTTATCTTTTAATGCTTTCATGAATAAGAATCGATGAAAAAACATCGATTACGAACAATATATATTGAGAACCATCATTATATACTTTATATTTATTCATATCTGTTAAATCTATTTGCCAAATATTATCAACATGGTAGGCTAGAGTTTTCCGTGTTTTAAATTTTTTACGTACTGGTTTATGCAAAGTAAATGCTTCTTCACCTTCTAAGTAATATTTTATTTCTTTTTTATCAATATCCTGGAAACCGTGAGGCAAATTTAGAAAAACCTCCATAACTATAGGGCTCTCTAACATTAAAATAGAATTTATCAACTGCTTCTTTAGCTTCCATATTGAGTAATGACCGGAAATAATAATAACGCACACACACACACACACACACACACACACATATATATATATATATATATATATATATATATATATATATATATATATATATATATATATATATATATATATATATATATATATATATATATATATATATATAATATATAATATATATATATATATATATATATATATACATATATATATATTGATATATATATATATATATATATATATATATATATATATATATATATATATATATATATATATATATATATATATATATATATATATATATATATATATATATATATATATATATATATATCTATATATATATATATATATATATATATATATATTTATATAAATATATATATATATATATATTATATATATTATCAAAAACAAAGGGTATAAAGACCAGAAATAAATAAAAATAATTTTATCATTATTTTAAAACATACATTTATATTTACATACTGGAAACATAATTACATGAACAGATTGATATTCACATATGAAAACAATTTTATTAAAATATATATATATATATATATATATATATATATATATATATATATATATATATATATATATATATATATATATATATATATAATATATAATATAATATATATATAATAATATATAAATATAAATATATATATTTATATTTTAAAAAACCGCTTAATTAAACATTCACATATATTTTAACACCACATTATTTTTTTTTCGTAAAACAGTTATTTTCTTAAGACACTTTAACATGTATAAGGTTGTTCTATAGGCCTAAGTAAAAATTCAGTACATGTGATATACTGTTCTAAACTTGATAAGCCTTCGGTAGTTATATAGGTAAATGTCTCTAGGTGAGAAGGCTAAGTCATCTTCGCTGTCAATTTTCAGTCTTCATTCGCTCATTCCAAAGCCGTGTAAAACTTTCAACGTCTACCACAGACATCACAGGGGCACACTGGGCGTCGAAGGAATAGTTCTCAGTGTATACTTTATACATAACACCATGAGCCATGTTGATAATAGTATCTAACTTGTCTACGTCGTCTAACCGTTTTGTAATTTCTTCATTCAATTTCATGAATGATGTAATTTTATCCGGACCAGCAATAAAGAATCCTATTCCCGATGACGGTCTAAATATACCTTCAGGTTTCGGTCTCCACCAATTTCGTACATCTACAGAAGGGATATTATTATGCTAGACCCAAAAACGAGTGTAAGGCGACTGGTATCCTTCATTGGTAACACTATTAAGGGTATATTTCTCGTTTATCCAGTTATCCACTTCATTAAATATTCTTTTAAATCTGTAGCTGACATGAATAGAGGTCGATTTCCATCACTGCTAGAGGAAGAGCATGAAAAATATTGCTCACCATTTGGTTTTCGTCTAAACATTAAAGTTAATAGACTTCTATCCGGGTGAGACACTTTCCATGAGTAAATCGGATATACATTTGTATTTAAGTGTAGAGACCATGTTTACGGTTCAACGATTGCTTCACAACTGATGAATTCTTTTACTGATCAGAGAGAGGAAGATGAAATAAGCCTAACCATATATGCCTAGGCTAATCTGCCTTAAGGCATCCATATTTTTTAGGTCCTAAGTTAAGCCTAACGTTCAGGTATTCACCCTTGAGGCTAATCAGGTGTTCAACCTTTTTTTTAAGGTAAGTTATGGTAAGCCTAACGTTCAGGTATTTTTATCATTAACCTAACGCTCAAGTATTTGTATTTTAACTTTCTTTATTACATTAGGCCTAAATTATCAAACCTGTTATGTTAAGCCTAATAAAAGTTAAAATTTTAGCCAATCTCTCATAACATCAGCTTGCTTTCTTAATCTTTTAACCGATGGGATACGGATTCTTTCTTACACGTCGTTCTAGTTAGGCCTAACGGTGGAGTGTCTGATGACGTCATAGCTCTAGGTATGTTTGAGGCTAGAGTTTCAGGCATATCTTGTACATTCTCTAATTCTTCTAATCTATTTGTATTTAGTATTAGACTCCTGTGGAAGATTAATATTCCGAAGTTTTTGTTTTATTATAGGCCAACCTGTTACTGGACTTCTACGCCAATTACGAACCAAATCAGAAATTAAGTCTATTATATTTGATCCAGGGATAGGTTCATCATCAATTATGATTTGACCTGTTTTATCCCACACTATTTGATTTTTTAAAGTATTAAATAATGCAATACCTCTATTCTTCACTGATACAGGAAGACTGTATTCTAAAATAGTTTTCAAATCTTTTTCTTCAGTGTCTTTAACTTCCTTTTCAGGTGTAGATACAGCTTCATTATCATGACCATATTTTTCTTTTAAATCTACTAATTTTTGCAGCATGTCTTGATATTTCGTTCTTTTTTCATGTATATTCATGTTAGAATTTAAAATTGTCATAAGTTCATTTTCAATACTTGTTAGTTGCTCCATTTTAGGTTCGTATAATGTTATAGGTAATGGTTGCTGAATAAGCCGGGACAGACTGGTATTATTATTATTATTATTATTATTATTATTATTATTATTATTATTATTATTATTATTATTATTATTATTATTATTAATTTTCTCATAATCTGAGTAAGGAATAACAGCTACATTTTTCATTATTCACAAGTTAACATTTTAGTTAAATATCGGCTTTAAAATGGAAATATAATAAAAGGTAGAAATGCTCCTCTTGTCTGCAACAGCTTCTTTTTATTTACAAAATTCTTCTTCTTATTTTTACGAATAAGTTTTTTAAGGATGTTGCTATGACGACGTAACTTCTATTTATGAGATTTTTTTACAGGAATCACTCCTTTTATAAGGTTTAAACTAGGGATGGAGCGATACCAAAATTTTTACCGATACCAAGAGTTTAAACTTTGCCGATACCGATGCCGATACCGATACCGATACCAATTTTTTTTTTTAATATTATATATATATATATATATATATATATAATATATATATATATATATATATATATATATATATATATATATATATTATATATATATATATATATATATATATATATATTATATATATAATATTATTATATTATTATCTATTATTATTATATTGTTAAAATTATTATTAAAATATATATATATATATATATATATATATATATATATATATATATATATATATATATATATATATATATATATATATATTGTGAAGCAACTTTATATAGCTTTGCCCAAAATGCTTACAAACAAAAAATGAACGGAATAATATTAATAAGATATAGATAAAATTTTGGTAGGCCTATGACCTAATAATATATTATATAATATAATATAATATATATATATATATATATATATATATATATATATATATATATATATATATATATATATATATATATATATATTATATATTATATTATATTTTATTTTTTTTTTTTTTTTTTAATTATTATATATATATATATATATATATATATATATATATATATATATATATATATATATATATATATATATATATATATATATATATATATATATATATATATATATATATATATATATATATATATATATATATATATATATATATATATATATATATATATATATATATATATATATATATATATATATATATATATATATATATATATATATATATATATATATATATATATATATATATATATATGATCAAATACGTTGTCTTATATAGAAGGGCAATTTCCGCTAAAAAGTCACTCAAGAAATTGTAATTTTTGAGACCAGGTTCCTAAAGAAAGTCGCTCTCCGGCGCCGTCGCTTAGGCTGAGACTCTGAAAAAGTACATTTCAAGAGGCAAGCCCCTGCCGCGATCGCTAGAAGTAAAGCCTAAGATGTATTAGTAAATATCTCAATAACCGTAGCAGATAGCGAGAAGTAACATGAGGCAAAAATGGTGGCCTATGATTGGTTTTACCCTATAATGACTTTTTCATTTCGAAAATGAACTTCAATATATCTTAAAATGTACTTAAACGTTTTTCAAAATTTAAAAAAAAACTTGCTCATAAAATAGAAAAGTTGAATTTTTTTCTCATTTTCTAGAAGGTAGGCGATCAAAAATAAGTTCTATTGTCTTACCTCCATGAAAATGCTAAAAAATAAATATTAGCAAAAATTGAGAAAATTTCTCAATTCCTGCGGAAGTCGACCCTCTCTTGTGGTACTTAAACGCCTGTAAAAATGAGTTCAAAAAGATAATTTCGGTTTCAGTTGAGTATGGGTCGAGTCTCTTATGTTTTAATAGGTGAAAGCCTGTGAAACCATTTTAACTTCTGAAATATTCCGATCAAAGTTTTTGTAAGTTTTTAAATTCTTATAACTTTCTTATTAATAGATAGATA
Organism: Armadillidium nasatum; assembly: GCA_009176605.1. Classification (NCBI taxonomy): domain Eukaryota; kingdom Metazoa; phylum Arthropoda; class Malacostraca; order Isopoda; family Armadillidiidae; genus Armadillidium; species Armadillidium nasatum. The sequence continues at coordinate 13,549 of SEYY01010160.1, forward strand.
GGCTTGATATTTTAGACACATAAGGATTTGTAACCCCCAATTCCAAATTTGTAATCCAGGTTTTTCTGCATATTGCCGTTTTCGAATTAAAGGCAGACATACATACCAAGGTGGTTTGTCGTACTTTCTGAGAATACGAAAGAAAATTGTCAACTTTGGGGGCCTATATCTCCTCAACCGTAGCAGATAGAGGAACGATCCATGAAGCGTTTAAAGTTTTAAATACACACGTACATTTCAGATATTAAATATTTTTGCTATATCTCTTGTAATTTAGAAATTGTAGGATAACACAGAATTTGATATCGACAAAATTTTAAAAAAAAATTTTTGGAGGGGCCAAATCTACTGAATGTAAGCTGCTCGTAGGATCTTATGGTGTTCATATTCTGTCTCAGGATTACGAAATCTATTTACATATTTGATTTAAGCAATGAAAAAAAATCTTAGACATTTCTGCACTATCTGCCCCTCTTAAAAAGTTTTCACATCGCTGCTGAGCAGTAAGCCTCTCCCTATAGAGCGCTCGATTCCTCTTACAACCCTTGCAAAACTTAGCGGTATGAACTAAAGTTTAACTTTTCTTCCTTTCCCTAACTTTAACAAATAAACTAATTCCCATAATCCAGCATATATATATATATATATATATATATATATATATATATATATATATATATATATATATATATATATATATATATATATATATATATATATATATATATATATATATATATATATATATATATATATATATATATATATATATATATATATATATATATATATATATATATATATATATATATATATATATATATATATATATATATATATATATATATATATATATATATATATATATATATATATATATATATATATATATATATATATATATATATATATATTGCGATCAGATTTCCGACTGTTCCCCAACTCTAATGAATATTTGTAGGCCTCCGGTCTTTGCCCACCAGAGGATATATTTATATATATATATATATATATATATATATATATATATATATATATATATATATATATATATATATATATATATATATGTATATATATATAATATATATATATATATATATATATATATATATATATATATATATATATATATATATATATATATATATATATATATATATATATATATATATTACGAAATAAATGGCTAAAAACAACAAACACCATAAATGAATTTTAACATAATTAGTTGCAGTTATTGCATTCTGGTATATATCCAGTTTCAACTTCCGTAGGTAGGATATTTGTACGCAGTAGTACCCTAAGGATGTTTTTAGGATGATGGTCACATAGTAAATAACCGTGAGGCTTGTAAGTCACTTCTTTATAAACTTTTAGAAACTCTTTTCGTTGTAAAGGAAACATTTGTGTAGCTAGAACATTTATTTGACTAACATCTCTTCTTTGACTTAATAATATTAAATATTGAATATTCAGTGATACGTCACGCATGTATTTATTCTGATGGAATATATTCTGAGTTATTAAGAAAACTGTTATATTGAGATGGTGAGAAAAAACAGTAAATGTCTCAGCTATTTGCTCATTCATTTGATGCATTAGATCGTCTAAGATAATAATTTTATGTCCTTGTACACTCTCCAGTGATTTAATGTCTAATAAAAATTCATGAAACTCTATTTTAGAACGATACTCGTTAAATATAGATAAATAAATACTGTAGCACCATATGATTTTTACAGGAGGTTGTTCGTATAGTTCTGCATATTATAAGAATTTTAGTAGGGTGTTAGTTTTTCCGGAATCCGTAGGTCCTGCTATAAGTCCTGTTGAAGGCGACCTGAACATGAATTTTTCTAAGGTGTCCATTGTAGTGATGTTTATGGGTAAATGATATTTTTCATCAATGTCAGTAGTTTGTATATATATATATATATATATATATAATATATATATATATATATATATATATATATATATATATATATATATATATATATATATATATATGTATATATATCACTGAAAAAAATGTTAGGACTAGTTTGAAAGGGGGCTGAGCATACATGGAAAAGGGGGCGGACTTGATAACCAACATTAATAAAAACACGACTCCTCCTGTATATTCATTCAGTTTGTTTCAGTTGTTAGCTAAGTGTTCTCCCTTTAAGGCTTGTTTAGTGTTATTGATCTTCCAAAACTTGAATATTTTATAGGTGGGTACTACTATTACTATTACTACTACTGTAACTACTAATAATATTGAATTCCTCTTTTACAGATTTGTGACAATAGTAATAATACAAAATAGTTTCCTTTAATTTCAATTTCGATGTCGTACAATGTCTTCAGAAAATGTTTGTGGTAAGTACTTTTATGAATGTTCATTTATTTTTATATTTTTTATTTTCTGTATTTTTTAATTTTTTATTTTAGTATTTTTTAAATTTTTTGTTTTTGTAATTTTTATTTTGTTTTAAATTTCATTTTGTTTTAATTTTTTATATTTTATTTTTATTTTTATTTTTAAAACTTTACAGTTTAATTCAATTTTATTTTGTTTTAAAAACTTATTTTAGTTTGTTTTCAAACTTTTTTTTTTTTAAATTTTTGTTAAAAAGTTATTTTGTATGTTTATATTCATAAATGCTCATTGATGGTGATGATATTTTTTAGATCCAGCCATTCTGTTGTGTTGCTGGAGCTTCAGGAGGTAGTGGTGATGGTGTTGCAGGAGGTAACCAGGGAGATGAAAGGTTCAAGGGACAAAGGATGAAAGGGGGCAATGACCCTAACGATGCCTTCCATGCAGGACCTGATATCTCTAATCACCATCTCAATGATGGCACCTTGGCCTCTGTGAACGATGATGGGTGTGAACCCTGCAATATCGTTAACGTCGAAATCGACAACAGCAAAGGAACTCCCATCCTTGATAATGATGATTCAGGGTCATCCTCTATTACTCCTGAAGGAAATAAACGTGGATAAGTGTTTCACCTTAAATATAGTCATTTTTTATATTGAAATTTTTTGTAAATAAATATTCATAATTTTTATTCATTACAAATTGGATATTCATAAACGCCCTTATTATGCTGATAGCCAAGATGATAACGATGATTTTGCCGCTGAGTTTCTGGACATTAAAAAAGTAGCTAGTACCCGTCGCTCAAATATTGTGGATGTGCACAAATACAGGATCAAGGTGGATGAAGACAAGGTCTTCAACTGAGGCCATGATTTAGAATCGGCATTCAGAGAAGTTATTCGTCGGATCCTGGATCAGCTCACTGAAGACAGATTACCATGAATATGAATTATAGATCTGGTTAACGTTTAATGATGGCGATAGGAGCGAGTTTCATGTCAACATACCCTATCAGGAGATAGTGAACAACAATGCCATTCAGTACTTGTGTAGTCGATTGGAAGCTGCTTTTTAATCAGGAGATATGGCTACATTTAGAGACTTCATTATTGAAGTTCAAGTCGCTCATAATCCATCAGGGAATGGTCCTCTAGTTCCACGGTATGTGTATTTCACTCATCCGAATGTTATCAAGAAGCACCTTCAATTAAGCCAATTATAATTCGCTTGCTCATAGAGATTATGATATTAAAGCTTAATGTACTGAATATTGTGTGCAAGATGTAGATATTCTACGAAAGAGCTTTGAGAAGTTTAGAAAAATGTTTATGGATATGTTTAGGATTGATTGTCTGACTGAATGCTGTACTATAGCTTCCCTATGTTTTAGAATATTTAAAACCCATTTCATGAAACCCCTAATACCATAGCTCATATTGGTCGTGAGAGTTCGAAATTTTATTCATATGAAGGTATACGTTGGCTAGTATTCATGGAGAAGTATACTGGTCAATCTAATTACTCATGCCCGAAACGGAGGCGAACGCGTGTTCAAACTTACGTAATAAATGTGTGTTTCCTGACGGGTATGCTGAAGTCCCTGCCGCAGGTTACACTCCAATTAACGGTGAAGAGTTTGTAAGGCTGAGAAATATAGACATTGACAATGAACTAAAGCAAAGAAATGAACAACTATGGCGTGAAATGGATGCAGCAGCAGGACCTGTACCAAAGAAACGAATCGTCTACTTATACCATGGATGTGTCTGGCACGGTCATCAGGACTGTGAGAAAGGAAAAATTGATCATCGAGGCCTTTCGAGTCTTGACAGGTATCATACAACTAAACAGCAAGAAGCCGCATACAGAGCAGCAGGTTTTGAAGTTGTTCGTGTGTGGGAATGCGAATGGCTCAAGATGAAGGATGAATGCACGGTGAAAATTCTTCAGACTGGTGAGCAGGAGCTTTTAAGAGTCTATGATAACAGGATCGGGAACGATGTATCCAATCATCGTCTTGTCATTGGTGATGCTCTATATGGTGGACGAACTGAACCTTTCGTCTACTATTACCCTCCTACCAATGGCACAGCTAAAATCTATTATTTAGATTTTACATCCTTATACCCTTGGGTTCAGAAAACTCAGAAGTTCCCTACAGGCATTCCAAAGAAACTAGTTGGTGATCAGATCCCTAGCATTGACGAGTACATAAAGGATATGAATACTACATATTTTGGCGTTTCCTACGTACGTGTCCTTCCTCCTCAAGATTTATACATTCCTGTTTTACCAGGCAGGTATGACGGCAAGCTCGTGTTCACATTATGTAGAACATGCGCTAAAGAATGTCAGGATGGAGTATGTACTCATACCGAGAGGCAGCGTGAAATTCTCGGTGTCTACACTACCCCAGAATTAGAATTGGCTGTGGAGAAAGGATACAAGATTCTTCAAATCTATGAGGTTTGGGTCTTCACACCTCTGCTCACTCTTGTTCATTAAATATGTCCAGACGTTCCTGAAATGGAAAACTGAAGCTTCAGGTTTTCCTGCAGGTATTACCGATATTGATGATCCTGAATTTGATAGGTTCATTGAAGCGTTTTTTCGAAAAGGAAGGTGTCAGACTTGATAAAGACCAGATTAAAAACAATCCAGGACTCAGATACATCGCTAAACTCTGTCTCAATTCCCTTTGGGGTAAAATGGCAGAACGGGATCCCCAAACATAGAAGATATCATCTGCCATACTGATGCTGAAGTTTGGGAGCTTATTCAAGCAGGCTGAACTTGAAGTAAGGAATATTGAAGTAGCTGGAACAAAACATATTGTCACTGTACGCAACACAGCGTATGCGGATAATTCATCTAAAGCTACAAATCTCGCCGTTGCTTCATTCACTACTGCTCATGCCAGGGTAAAACTCTACAGACTTCTGGAAGCTGTTGGTCATAGAGTACTCTATTGCGACACAGACAGCTGTGTCTTTGTGGCGAAGGAAGGCGAGCATGTACCGGAGACAGGCCTATTTCTGGGAGATTTAACTGACGAGTTTGATGCAGGATCAACAGGCGATAGTTTCGTATGTACAGGTCCTAAATCTTATGCTGTGAGGGTAATAAAATCTAACGGGGATGTTAGTCATATTTTAAAAGCTAAAGGATTAACACTAAATAAAACAACTTCGGGCATAATTAATTTTGAAGCTATGTTAAAAATTGTTTTAGATAAAATTGATAAAGATTCTAATGAAGAGGAAAGGGAATGGGTTATGGGTGACGACCAGTATTATGAAGGGCTTAAGGATAGGGATGTGACAGCTATAGCAATAGAACAAATGAGAAACCCTCAAGGTGAACAAACTTACATAATGTAGCGTTCAATAAAGATGTTTCCACTAACCCATGTAAATACTACCCATACATATTTAGAATATAAAATTCATTCCATAACATTTAAGGCTGATAAAAAAGGTGGGGTATCAATAACGAAAGGAATGAAAAAATTACGTATGACATCTACCAAACGAGCTTTAATTAAAAATACTGCTCGCACCAATCCCCTTTGGGTATAGAGGTCCCCTCCCTCCCCTATAATCATGTCGCTTGCTTACTTTATATAAATAAATGTTACTATTTTGTATATAATTATGTCATGTAATTATTATTATGCACCTATATATATATATATATATATATATATATATATATATATATATATATATATATATATATATATATATATATATATATATATATATTATTAATAATAAAATGTATTGTATTATATTAATAAATGTATGTTATATATGTATATACTGTATGTGATATTAATTAATAAAATAAAAATAAAATTTTTTCCTTACTCCTACAAACCCATTTTTTATTTGTTTTTAAAAATAATAAGAATGATGTAATAAATAAAAAAAGATGATGAAAATACATACAAAGCGTAGAAGAAAATAAAATAAAAATAATAACGAAAGGATAAATAATAATAATAATAATAATAATAATAATAATAATAATAATAATAATAATAATAATAATAATAATGAAGATCTGAATAGGGCAAGCCCTATTCCATCGGGGATTTCTTAACAAGCGACCCCCGGCGTGGGTGGACCTCGACGCGCGCGCGACCCCTTGGCGGCTCCCGGAATATATAATAATAATAATAATAATAATAATAATAATAATAATAATAATAATAATAATAATAATAATAATTAATAATAATTTTATTAATTAATTAATTAATAACTATTACTTTTTTCCGGGGACACCATGGAAGTCTTATATCATCTTAAAAATACCCTGGGGCTACGCCCCAGGGCAATACAACACCCTGGGACTACGTCCCAGGATAATAAAATACCCTCTGGGGCACTTAAACCCATCCTGGGACCTTAAAAGCACCATAAAATACCCTGGGGCTTCGCCCCAGGGCTAAAAGTACCCTGGGGCTACGCCCCAGGGGGCAGGGGACCCCACTCTGGGACCTTATCCATGTTTCCTCAGATGGTATGCAACTACTATATATATATATATATATATATATATATATATATATATATATATATATATATATATATATATATATATATATATATATATATAT
>SEYY01010161.1:0-7500 GCA_009176605.1 Armadillidium nasatum
GTATGGTGAGAAAGAAAGAATAATATATAATAATAATTAGAAATAATTATAATAATTATATATAAAATAATAATAATAATAATAATAATAATAATAATAATAATAATAATAATAATAATAATAATAATAATAATAATAATAATAATAATCATAAAAATAACAATAATAATAATAATAATAAAAAATAATAAAATAATAATAATAGTAATAATAATAATAATAATAATAATAATAATAATAATAATAATAAATAATAATAATGATAACAATAATTATAATAATATTGCCAAAATACTGACTTCCATGTTAAAAAAAATAATAACAGGTAAAATAATAATGATAATAATGGAAATAAGAATATTATTAATAAAAATAATAATAATAATAATAATAATAATCCAGATAATAATCGAATAATAATAAACGAATAAATAAAATGGAAGGATAAATAAAAACAGCATATATACAAAAAGGATAATTAATTATAAAATAATGACGATCAATGATAATAATAATGAATATGCGTAATAATAATAATAATAATAATAATAGATAATAATAATAAAACTATTCAAATATAGAAGAAAAGAAGAAGCTAGGCCGAGGAAAAATCAGAAAATCGGGGTAATAATAATTCAAATAGCCGAATAATGATAATAATATTAATTATAATAATTATTAAAATTGCTATAATAACAAATATTAGTAATGTTAATAATAGTTAACAACTTTTAACTATTTTTCTACCAATTGGGACCATTTGGGTATTTTTTTAGTAACATATAAGTGACATTTCTTGTTGCCAAATAACTAGTTACGTTTAGGTGACATTTCTTCTTCCCACAAAACTAGTAACGAACGTGACATTACATCTTGCCAAAAGATTCGTAACATATAAGTGACATTTCTTCTTGCCACAGACCTAGAAACGAATGTCACATTCCTTCTTACCAAAGGATTCATCAAGTTTAAGTGATATTTCCTCTTGCCACAGCATTAGTAGTGAATATATATATATATATATATATATATATATATATATATATATATATATATATATATATATATATTATATATATATATATATATATATATATATATATATATATATATATATATATATATATATATATATATATATATATATATATATATATATATATATATATATATATATATATATATATATATATATATATATATATATATATATATATATATATATATATATATATATATATATATATATATATATATATATATATGTAACGTTATCAATATTTCTAATATTCGTGAAGTAAGGAAAAGGATGCTTTTCTTTATTTTAATTTGCGAAGCATCGAGAATGATATTTTTATTATAATTTTACTATGTATTTTATTTATATTTTGAATGTAAAAATGCATTCAAAATATAAATGGATTCTTTGTATATAGAAATTATTTTTATATTATTGTAATTTAGATTTTGTTAAATAGTTATAATGTTAAAGTAACTGAACTTTAACATTAGTCGTAAAATAGACTCGATGAAGGAAATATCTATTAAGAATTAGTCATAAAGTAGACTCAGAAAGGAAAATATCTATTAAACCTTTTAAAAGAAAGTCATACTTTAGACTTGGAATGAGAATACTTATTAAATCTCCTAAGAAAGAGTCAGATGTTAGACTCCGGTAGAATACAAGCATTGAAGCTTTTGAAAGAATTTTGATAACCCCTAGACAACATTAAAGTATTTATTAAAAGAACCCGACGGATCTAGAAGAGGGATCATTGGAAGTTAGAAGAATTAACATCTGGTTGCAGGGACAAGTTTTTAATAGGTTAGTCTTTAGGACAACCGCCAACTGAGTCCAGTAACTACAGATTAAGCGATCAGTCTCAAGGACGATCAAGTTAATTCATCGTCTAAAATTTAATACTCCCTCTGTCTTATAGTAGATCCGTAACAATTGGGTTGCCTGTCCGGGAAGAATTTTCTTCATATTGAAAACTAATCAGCGAATCTACTAAATTTAATAAAAAAGTAGCGATATTTTTAACGGAATGGATGCCGAAACAATTAAATTGTGTAAAGAATTGGGTTTAAAAGGAAAAGAAGCTATTGAATTTTTAATGGAATCAAAAGAAAGAGCGGCAGCTGAAGCCGAAAGGGTTAGGATTGCCCAGAAAGAATCTGAAGAAAGAGCAGCGGCTGAAGCTGAGAAAGTTAGAGCTGAAGCTGAGAAAGTCAGAGAATTCGAATTGAAGAAAATCGAATTGCAATTACGATCAGGAATATCAAATCATACGACTACATTGAATAACCGGAATAATCGTAGAGTCGAAAACTTCGAGTTGGCTCCCTTCATTGACGGAGAGGACGACATTTATCGCTACGTGGAAGATTTTGAGTACTATGCACAGATAAATAAGTGGAACCCGAATAATTGGGGTATATATTTGGCTACCTTTCTTACTGGAAATGCTCTGGGCATATATGCACGAATGCCTAGTAATGAGGCAAATGATTACTTTAAATTGAAATGTGCCCTATTACCCAAGTTTCATAATACAGAAGTTAAATGTCGTTTAATGAAAGAAGAAAGAAATTTATATGACAAAGATAATTTTGAAATAGAACTCGTTAAATCGGAACACGAAATAGTTGTTTCCCCTTCCACTTTAGGAAGCGAATCTTTTCAACAAATAATCTCTAGTCAGGAATTCCCCATGAAAGGAGAGAATTTTCTTTCTGAAATTTTTGCTGAGAAAGGAAGAACCGTCATTTCAGGATTTACCGATTCTTCCTACATTACCTGAATGGGAAAGGAATGAAGACGAAATTTCTCCTCTTTATAAAATTTTTGCAGAACAAGATGAGGAAGAAGAAAATCTTGTTACTTCCGACGTCATCAAAAGGACTGAAAATGCACTTTTTTCCAAGGAGTTAAATAACAGATCATTGATTTCTCATAAAGTTCATATAGAAAAGAATAACGAGAAAGAAATTGAGTGTAGTAGAACCCTAATTCTAGAATGGGGAAAAGTAGACATTCAAGAAGCTAAAAAGGAAGGCTTTTCTACCCAAATAAATATTTCTTCCAAAACGGAATCGCAAATTGGACGACCAAGAATAGGAAAGTCAGAATTCGAATCTGAAAATGAAGTTCATTCTACTGCGTTAGATGGAAAATCTGTTGTTGAAAAGGACAGCGAAGAATCTAAATATGATTTGCATATAGTGAAGAGTAGAGATCGTTCTCTTATGTAACGAGAGGAAAGCAGTTTAAAAGTCATGGTTGGACTGTGAGAAAGTTTCCCAATCGTTTCCACCTCAGAATAAACGACACTCTAAAGACCTCGGTAAGAAACGTGCAAAAATTCAGAGGAATAATTTTTCAAATGAACGAGGAATGTGGGATGAAAAGAAATTTGATATATTTGTGAGTCCTAAATTCGGTGAGAGCCGTATTGATGTTTCTACGAAAGATATTGTAAAGTTTCAAGTAGAAGAAGATTTTAATATTGTTGAAATCCCAGAATTAACATTTCAAAGCGAAGATACGAAAGTAGAGTCAGATAGCCATCTATCCTTTTCTAGTTCATCTTCGTCTTCACCATATTTTTCTTCAAGATTTTTTAATAGTGTTGAAGATGAATAAAATAAAAAGAAAGAAGAGAAGAAAAGGGAAACAACATATAAGAAAGAAACAAGAGGACGCAGATTACAATGACCATGGAAAGTCAGAGAAATCTATTGTCGCTGTATATGTGGAAAATATAGTTCGTGAACTATATTATGAAGAAGATACGTTAGCGAAAAGAAGAAGAACGCAAGCGATGTATAAACAATTTGATAATACTATTATTGATAAAGGAACTTTATCAAAAGATCTCCAAGGTAAGTTCAATGAAGAACTCCAGACCCTAATTGAATCTAATTTATATTTAAAAACGAAGGATTTTGGAATCGAGGAAATTAAAAGGGTCTTAACGTTAAGTTGTGAATGCGACGCAAAAATGAAAAGTTCGAGCTTCATGGTTCGGACACAACTATTAAAATTTTACAAATATAGAAGAAAAGGAAGAAGCTGAGAACCGAGGAAAACATCAGATCGGGGAAAAGGCCAAATCAGAAAGCCGAGTTTTGCTTGGAGTAAGACTGATTGGTAATCGTCTTCATATCCCTGACGAGAGATGGAATGTTGTGTTCTCCTACGTATCCCCAAAATATGGATGTTATCAAGAGAAAAACAATCCCTTCATTGAAGATAAAAGATATGAGAATGTTTTTGTCTCTTTAAGAAAATATAAAAGGAAGTCAGATAGATTTCCTGAAAACAAAAGGTTAGAGAATTTTAAAGAATGCTTAGACATATCGTCTTCAGAATTTGTAATGTAAAGATGCCAAATTCCTCAAAAGGAACCAAATGGATGGTGAACGCCGAGGATACTGTTACAATCAAGAAATCAATTGGTACGGATGATTCGGGATATACGTTACTGAAACGAAGTTTGAAATCTTGATAACGTTAATGTTAATGAAAACTAAAGTTTCCATCTTAAATGGGAGCGTATGTAACGTTATCAATATTTCTAATATTCGTGAAGTAAGGAAAAGGATGCTTTTCTTTATTCTAATTTGCGAAGCATTAGAAATGATATTTTTATTATAATTTTATATTCGTATTTTATTTATATTTTGAATGGAAAAATGCATTCAAAATATAAATGGATTCTTTTGTATATAGAAATTATTTTTTATATTATTTTGTAATTTAGATTTTGTTAAATAGTTATAATGTTAAAGTAACTGAACTTTAACATTAGTCGTAAAATAGACTCGATGAAGGAAATATCTATTAAGAATTAGTCATAAAGTAGACTCAGAAAGGAAAATATCTATTAAACCTTTTAAAAGAAAGTCATACTTTAGACTTGGAATGAGATATACTTATTAAATCTCCTAAGAAAGAGTCAGATGTTAGACTCCGATAGAATACAAGCATTGAAACTTTTGAAAGAATTTTGATAACCCCTAGACAACATTAAAGTATTTATTAAAAGAACCCGACGGATCTAGAAGAGGGATCATTGGAAGTTAGAAGAATTAACATCTGGTTGCAGGGACAAGTTTTTAATAGGTTAGTCTTTAGGGCAACCGCCAACTGAGTCCAGTAACTACAGATTAAGCGATCAGTCTCAAGGACGATCAAGTTAATTCATCGTCTAAAATTTAATACTCCCTCTGTCTTATAGTGGATCCGTAACAATTGGGTTGCCTGTCCGGGAAGAATTTTCTTCATATTGAAAACTAATCAGCGAATCTACTAAATTTAATAAAAAAGTAGCGATATTTTTAACGGAATGGATGCCGAAACAATTAAATTGTGTAAAGAATTGGGTTTAAAAGGAAAAGAAGCTATTGAATTTTTAATGGAATCAAAAGAAAGAGCGGCAGCTGAAGCCGAAAGGGTTAGGATTGCCCAGAAAGAATCTGAAGAAAGAGCAGCGGCTGAAGCTGAGAAAGTTAGAGCTGAAGCTGAGAAAGTCAGAGAATTCGAATTGAAGAAAATCGAATTGCAATTACGATCAGGAATATCAAATCATACGACTACATTGAATAACCGGAATAATCGTAGAGTCGAAAACTTCGAGTTGGCTCCCTTCATTGACGGAGAGGACGACATTTATCGCTACGTGGAAGATTTTGAGTACTATGCACAGATAAATAAGTGGAACCCGAATAATTGGGGTATATATTTGGCTACCTTTCTTACTGGAAATGCTCTGGGCATATATGCACGAATGCCTAGTAATGAGGCAAATGATTACTTTAAATTGAAATGTGCCCTATTACCCAAGTTTCATAATACAGAAGTTAAATGTCGTTTAATGAAAGAAGAAAGAAATTTATATGACAAAGATAATTTTGAAATAGAACTCGTTAAATCGGAACACGAAATAGTTGTCTCCCCTTCCACTTTAGGAAGCGAATCTTTTCAACAAATAATCTCTAGTCAGGAATTCCCCATGAAAGGAGAGAATTTTCTTTCTGAAATTTTTGCTGAGAGGAAGAACCGTCATCTTCAGGATTTACCGATTCTTCCTACATTACCTGAATGGGAAAGGAATGAAGATGAAATTTCTACTCTTTATAAAATTTTTGCAGAACAAGATGAGGAAGAAGAAAATCTTGTTACTTCCGACGTCATCAAAAGGACTGAAAATGCACTTTTTTCCAAGGAGTTAAATAACAGATCATTGATTTCTCATAAAGTTCATATAGAAAAGAATAACGAGAAAGAAATTGAGTGTAGTAGAACCCTAATTCTAGAATGGGGAAAAGTAGACATTCAAGAAGCTAAAAAGGAAGGCTTTTCTACCCAAATAAATATTTCTTCCAAAACGGAATCGCAAATTGGACGACCAAGAATAGGAAAGTCAGAATTCGAATCTGAAAATGAAGTTGATTCTACTGCGTTAGATGGAAAATCTGTTGTTGAAAAGGACAGCGAAGAATCTAAATATGATTTGCATATAGTGAAGAGTAGAGATCGTTCTTTATGTAACGAGAGGAAAGCAGTTAAAAAGTCATGGTTGGACTGTGAGAAAGTTTCCCAATCATTTCCACCTCAGAATAAACGACACTCTAAAGACCTCGGTAAGAAACGTGCAAAAATTCAGAGGAATAATTTTTCAAATGAACGAGAAATGTGGGATGAAAAGAAATTTGAAATATTTGTGAGTCCTAAATTCGGTGAGAGCCGTATTGATGTTTCTACGAAAGATATTGTAAAGTTTCAAGTAGAAGAAGATTTTAATATTGTTGAAATCCCAGAATTAACATTTCAAAGCGAAGATACGAAAGTAGAGTCAGATAGCCATCTATCCTTTTCTAGTTCATCTTCGTCTTCACCATATTTTTCTTCAAGATTTTTTAATAGTGTTGAAGATGATAAAATAAAAAGAAAGAAGAGAAGAAAAGGGAAACAACATATAAGAAAGAAACAAGAGGACGCAGATTACAATGACCATGGAAAGTCAGAGAAATCTATTGTCGCTGTATATGTGGAAAATATAGTTCGTGAACTATATTATGAAGAAGATACGTTAGCGAAAAGAAGAAGAACGCAAGCGATGTATAAACAATTTGATAATACTATTATTGATAAAGGAACTTTATCAAAAGATCTCCAAGGTAAGTTCAATGAAGAACTCCAGACCCTAATTGAATCTAATTTATATTTAAAAACGAAGGATTTTGGAATCGAGGAAATTAAAAGGGTCTTAACGTTAAGTTGTGAATGCGACGCAAAAATGAAAAGTTCGAGCTTCATGGTTCGGACACAACTATTAAAATTTTACAAATATAGAAGAAAAAGAAGAGTGAGAACCAGAAAACATCAGATCGGGGAAAAGGCCAAATCAGAAAGCCGAGTTTTGCTTGGAGTAAGACTGATTGGTAATCGTCTTCATATCCCTGACGAGAGATGGAATGTTGTGTTCTCCTACG
>SEYY01010161.1:12500-15119 GCA_009176605.1 Armadillidium nasatum
CATCACTTACGGGACTGGGGGTACGGGGGGAAGAGCCCACCAAGACAAATGTTCGTGTGCCATGCATCTATTAAAATAATATTTTAAAATTTAAAAAAATATATTCATAATTATAATATATATTAAAAAAAATAGGCTTGCATATCGATTTATTAGATATAAAAACATACGATGTTCGTCAAACAGTCGACACATTTTTTTTAACATGTGGCCAAAGCGTCGACACGTTGAAATAGAAAAGAAAAGTGATTGACACATTTTATTCAAAGGTGACGGCCCTTTGACCTGTCGACTATATTCCCTATCGACGTTTTGGATATAGCACCATATATATATATTTTATATATATATATATATATATATATATATATATATATATATAATATATATATATATATATATATATAATATATATATATATATATACTGGGTGAGAGGGTGGACTAGACCATTCCCTTTCACTTCGTTGCCCTTTGGTTCGTTCCTTTTCGCGTTACAACTTCTCAGAGGGTCTCTAGTGTCACCTTGACTCACAATGGAGTGCTTATGCTTCCACAACTATCCTCCTTCTTCACATGTGTGCTACAAATTTACAAGCGCTTACACTTGCATTACCTATTAATTAAATAAAAAATGGATAAACATAAATCTGCCTCGAAGAATCCAAGACGGGTGGATTCCAAATATAGCACCTCATCTACTCCTTCCTCCATCTCCACTTGGGAGCTGGTGGCCTCTAGTGATGAGGTTGGAGGTACCAAAACCTTGTTACTGACTTGCCCTGGTGCACATTTTTTTAAATTAATTTCTGCAACATTCGGGTTCTTTCTTCTAATCACAACTTTAATTAACACCACCTCTCTTTTCTAGACCTCATCTTCTGTAATTAACTAAAACTCAGATGTTTCAGTGCTCTGCCAGCAAACCCTACTCTGTTTCCTCCTACTGTCTCTATCCTCAATTTTCAGCCAATGGCGGATGTTCCGCATATGTGTGCAACGATGTTGTCTGTTTTCGTGTCTCTAATTTGTAGTCTTCTGAATTCTCTAATTTAAGGCTTAAACTTCCATGCAACTCTACAACTAAATTCATTTGCTCTGTCTACTTATCTCCTAACTGAACAGATTATTCAAAATTCTTCGATTATTTAAAATAGAACACATTCTTTCTTCTTCACCTTTCTCCGAAATCATCATTTTAGGTGATTTCAATACACCGCCAATGGCTTACATCTAGTTCTCTTGATACAGCTAGAGGACTCGCCAACCAATTTTCTATCCAAAACAACCTTGAGCAGTTGGTGCATCTCCCTACCCGCATCACTGACCGTTTTGGTGATGAACAAAAAAAACTAGATCTTTTTCTAACTTCTTATCCTTCTCCTTACACTGTTAAATTCTTTCCTCTTCTGGGTTTCTCCGATCACATTCTTATGTCTGTATCTTGTCCTGTCTCTTCAAGTCTTCCGCAAAAACAGCCCTCGCCTTCGGCGAGGAGACATTTCTGGCATTTCGATTCCACTAACTGATCTGACTTGCGGTCGTACTTTTCTGATTTTCCATGGAATGATTACTGCTTCCGTTTGACAGGTCCCTCTGAGTGTGCAAAGCGCATAGCTGAGGTGATTCTCTCTGGCATAGAGGCCTTATTATATATTCTTTCCCATCTACTAAACCTGTTAAACATTGGCTTAACTCTGCTTGTTCTCGTGCTATCTGCCACAGGGATGCAGCCTTCTGTCTTCAAACTCCAGAGACTCATTCAACTTATATTTCATCGCGGAATGATCAAAATCTATTCTTCGAGATACCAAAAATTCTTTTCTCCGTCGCAAATGCAATAACCTTTCTGGGTGGGTTCTCAATTCACTTTACCAACGTCCATGGCTTATTCTCTAACTTAGTTTCTGTGGAATACCATCTCTCTAATTCTCATCCTAACCTTTTACTCTTTTCTGAGACCCAGATATCAAAAAATTCCTCTTCTAACTTTTTTAATATATCTAACTATAACTTATTTCATAATTTCCGTTCTAAGGGTGGAGTTTGTGCCTATGTTAACACCAACACTCCAGTAACACGTCTTGTGAATCTTGAATCTCCTAACTTCGATGTTCTGTGGCTTTAAATCTTTCTTCCTACCACTTCAATAATCTTGTGCTTCTGCTACTGCTCTTCTAATAGAACAGATTTTCCTACCATTTTTAAGTACCTAACTACTTCTCAATAGACTGTTACATCTTCGCATCCAATTGATTCCTTTATTTAGGGGATTTCAACGTACACAACACTGAATGTAGGGTTCCTCTCACACTGATCAGGAGGAGAGGAGGCCGAATATTCAGCATTCTCAACGATCTGGAGCAACTGATTAAAGAACCAACACACATTCCAGATCGTCCAACCAATTCTTGAACACTCTTGATTATGTTCACTACTAGTCCTTCTCTCTATAAATACGCTGTCTTCTCTTATTGGTAAATCTGACCACAATTTAATTTGTCCTAATTAATCATGCTTTCTCTCAACTGCTCCACCCTGCCTAAGCGTATCTTATGGCACTTTAATCGGGCTGACTAGGGGCTTTGCGTTGCTTCTACGCTAACTATTCCTGGAGTGA
>SEYY01010162.1:0-7500 GCA_009176605.1 Armadillidium nasatum
AAAACAAAAACAGTGTATACATAATTTTGTAAAAGAACGTAAACATAAAGATACGGGCAAGCGTAAGGAAGAATCCACCTTACCAACTAAAGAAGATCTTGAAAAAATAAAAAGTACAAGCAAAAGACATTGTAGAAAATGAAAAGGAAAGGACAATGGAATTAGTAGAAAATATAAAACAAAATGCACGAGAGCATACTTTTAAAAGGGGAAGAGAAGTGCAAGAACCCAAATATGCATATGAAGAAAGGTCTAATGAAAGAGGAAAGGAAGATGTAAAAGAATGATAGACACAGCAAAGAAGGAAAAGTAATGAAGAAATAGATGAAGACTATGAAATAAAAAAACTAAATTTTGAAAAATATGAGAGCATAGAAGAAGCTTCTGTAATATATGAAGAGTTGGTAGAACTTTATGTGCCAGAAGCCAAAAAAGTAATGGTAGAAAATGAAGTTGAAACTGATGAGGACGAATCGGATATGGAACTTAACGAAATGAAGAGCACATTAGATGATGAAGGTGCTGAGACAGAAAGAGAGCAGGGAAATGAAATAGTAAATGTACAATTAGAAGGAAATGAATGTACTGAGGAGGAAATGCTCAGAAAATTGCAAAGTACAGAGACGAAGACCTTATCCTTGGATTATAAGGTAGATGCAGAGTAAGAAAAATCCACAATTGGTTTCAAATGGAAAAATATATGAGTTGCAAACAAGGTATTACCAAGAATAATTCCAGTAAATTGTGAACTGACGGAAATAAATAGGCTATACTATGCAGTTGCAAGAGCAGTGGTAGATTTTATGGAAGTCAAAGTGACTAAACCCAAAAAAGAAAATGGAAGAAAGAAAGAACCACACTGGAAACATAGATTACAAAAAGAAGTAAATAAATTGAGACGAGAGATGTCCATTATAGATGCATATAGAAGAGGAGTAATAACATCGCAACATACCATTAGAAGGGCTCAAAATATATTAAGAAGAGAAAATACAGAACCAAGAAACCTAATAACACAATCGATGGCAAGTAGGAGAATGCTAGTAAGAGCAAAAGCAAATAAGATTAAAAGATAGAAAAAGAAAAACAACAGAATCAAATGTTTAAGAATGACCAAGGAAAGTTCTATAGAGAGCTACGCGGTGACACGTAGAAGAAGTAGGAGAGATTTTGTAAAGGGATTTATGAAGATGAAACCAACACAAAACCAAGCGAGATGGAAAGAGCAGGTAATGAATAACGGGTATATAAATAACACAGAACAAATTGAACACTCTGTGATCTCTAAACAAGAGGTAAAAAATGTTATTAAAAATAGTAGTAACTGGAAAATCAATAATGTGTCATTTTTGTGCCTAACTAATGAAAAGTGGTAAAGAACAGCTCCAGTTAAAGAAAAAGTTAAAAATAAAGCAAAGGATAATGTAACAAAAGGAACTGCAAATGTTGAAGGTAAAATAAATCTGGGATGCAATTTAATTAATGCTGGTAGTAAGTCAATACTCTCATAATATTACTACTAATAAGTAAGAATATAAAAAATTTCATTAAATATAATTGCATGATAGATAGATAGTAGTTCACAAGATCACTTTATCACAAAGGAATTTGTAAGTACACTAAAATTAACAACTGAATAAATTGAGGAAAGTGTTACTATTAGTAGTTTTAATTCCAAAGCAGAATTATCTAGTTTTAAAATTGTTAAATTTTTTATTGAAGGCTCTGTTAATATAGTAATTGCCATTGTGGTTGATAATATTCCCATTGGTTATCAAATTTAATTTTAAATTTAACTCCTATGTTAAGAAAGTAAGGGTACAAATTGACAGATTGATCCTAGGTGCTAGTAATATAAAAGATTTTGACTTCTAAATTATTAAAATAAATAAAGCAATGATCTATAAATGTAGGTTTGGGTTGATTTTGCAGGGTGTTCATTTGACTACATTGTCCTTAAAAATAAGTTAATTACTAATATCAATTTATTAATAGAATATTGAATAGTAGATGATAAGGTTAACGAGATTCATTTGTGTGAAAATATTGCTTAGTTTAGTCTTGAACATTTGGGTATTTTTAATAATGAAAAATACTCTACTAAAGATCAAGAACTAGTTGCAAAGTTTCAAAACTCTTTTAAAATAAGTGAACAATGTTTCCAGGTAGAGCTATTATGGATATCGGATAGTGATGTAAATAATCTATGGCAATTTTTGATTTGGAAGGTTAAAAATATTAGTTTCTAAGTTGAAAAAGAATAACTTGCTTAAAAAGTTTGATGAAATTTTTGACCAACAATATAATAACTGTTAATATGTCAGGAACCTTTAATTAAAAGTAACATACAAAATTATTATTTTTCACCTTATTTTGCAGTTATAAGATCTAATGTTGAATCAACCAAGGTTAGAATTATTGTTGATCCCACTGGGAGGTTTGAGTGACATAACATTAAATCATTAAATGATTTATGGAAGATTGTCCACCCCTTTTACCACAATTGTAGGGTTTTTAATTTAAGTAAATAAAAATATTTAACAATTCGGGGTGTCAAGTGCGTCTTTATACAATTAAAAAAGGGAGGAAGAAAAATAGGTAGAGGAAATATTGTTTAAGGAAACATAAGTTGCAGAAATAAATAAAGATGCAACTTAATATCTTTGCATAGAGAAACTGGATAAAATGAAAGCATTATCATTGAAAACTGGATAAGGAAAATATATATAGATATAATAAGCCTTTAATAAAGAAAATATATAGATACAATAAAATTGTGAAGTGTGGATAATAGTTTGAAGTTATCTTGAAAAACTAACAATGATAAAAGCTTTCATACCAATTAGTTTTTTCCAACGATGAATCTTTCACGAAGATTTAATTTTCATTTGTATCACAATTCTTTACCTTTCTGAAGATTCATTTTTGATATTTTGACCACTTTTAATGTTCATAATTTAGTTCATGATAAATTAAAAGGATAAAACACCTTTGCCAGTTTGATAAATGAATTAAAACTAAATGGTTTGCAAGTTCATTTGTGGACCTTGATTTTTTTTCCATAAATGCTGATGAAACAGTTATTACAAATATAATATAGCTTACAAAAATTCAGTTTAAGCAAAAATAAATTATAACATACTGATTATTATTCATATAGGCCTTCTGATCTAACGTTTTTTTTAACTTTTACTTTTTTCTAACTTATACTTCAACCACATAAAATAGCATCTTTTGGCAAAAGTCATTCTATAAGTTTACTATCCAGCTTGTAGAGACGAAGGCGTAACAAGTCATTTCGTCAACCGGGGAAAAAATTGGCACCCTCGCCCGCGTCTTCAGTTTTTCTATTTGCTTGTCTTATTTTGATGTTATTCATGTTGCATAAATAAAACGCACAAGCATAGTATATATATATATATATATATATATATATATATATATATATATATATATATATATATATATATATATATATATATATATATATATATAATATATATATATATATATATATATATATATATATATATATTATATATATATATATATATATATATATATATATATATATATATATATATATATATATATATATATATATATATATATATATATATATATATATATATATATATATATATATATATATATATATATATATATATATATATACCTGGGGCAAAGTCCGGAGACTACCAATTCACCGAAGCTGGAAAAAAAAATCCTGGTCGATGGTGGCCGAGATTTCCAGACACACGGCGTTTTAAAGTATGCAAGTCAAAGGAAGTTGGGAAAACAGATAAAATGGAGTGTGTTCCAGACTTTACCAGTAGAGTACATGTAAGATTGAGCTTGAAGGTCTGGGGTCGGACAGAGAAAGAATGAGACTGTGGAAAGGTGTGTCGCACGAGCTCTTCTCAGTGGAGGAGGTATGCGACGGAAGAGTTCAGAAGAGCAGTGTCCATTGTAATAGCGATAGTAAAGAGAGAGTGACGCAACAATTCGACGGGCAGAAAGAGATTGGAGAGTTAGTAAGAGCAGGAGAGTTGATAAGACGAAAAGCCCTAGACTCCACCTTCAAAAGGAGAGCTGTATGAGTGGAACCACCCCAGATGTGAGACCCATACTCCATACAGGGGCGAACAACACCCCTATACAGAGCAAGCAACTGGGGTGGCGTGAAGTAATTCTGAAGGCGCCTCAGAACACCCAACCTCTTAGAAGCTTGTTTAGAAAGAGAAGTAATGTGATCTTTCCAAGAAAGATCACGAGAAAAAGAAACACCGAGAATATTAAGAACAGATGAAGGTCTTGAGTTGTGTGTTTTCGAAGACATATCATAGTTGGGTGGAAGATTGTGTCGAGTGGAGAGATGGAAGGAATTGAGTTTTTAAGGCATTGAAAACAACCATGTTTTCTCTGCCCCAATTTGAAATACGAGAAAGATCAGAGGTTAGTTGCTCCAAGGCTACCTTTCTCGAGTTTATCAACTGCTGTTGGGTGGGACGTTTTCAAACTGGAAGGAGTAATGAAGGGTGGAGTCATCAGCATAGGAGTGGATAGGAGATGAGGTAATAAAGAGAAGGTCATTAATGAAAAGCAGAAAAAGTGTTGGGATAGGACGCAGGACCTGAGGAACACCACTATTAATAGATTAAAGGAAGAACGGTGGCCGTCTACAACAGCTGCTATAGAACGACTGGAAAGGAAATTCGTGAGAAGATCACAGAGAGAAGGATAGATACCGAAAGAGGGAAGTTTAGAAATCAAAGCTTTGTGCCAGACTCTATCGAAGGCTTTCGATATGTCCAGCGCGACAGCAAAAGATTCACCGAAATGCCGAAGAGGGGAGGAGCAAGAGTCAGAGAGAAGGGAAAAAAGATCACCAGATAAGATTATAAGAATTGAGATGTTTCCAAATCTTCCTGTTAAGGATAGATTCGAAAACTTTAGAAAGAACGGAGGTTAAAGAAATGGGACGGTAGTTAGAGGGTTGAGAGGGGTCCCCCTTCTTCGGAACAGGCTGAATGAGCGCACGTTTCCAGCAAGAAGGGAAGGTTGAAGTAGAGAGACAAAGACGAAATAGTTTACCAAGGCAGGGTGCAAGCTCGGAAGCACAAGTTTTGAAAACCACAGGAGGAATACCATCGGGACCGTACGCATTTTTAGTGTTAAGCTCAGAGAGAGCAGAAATGACATCTTTAGAAGAAATTCTAATTTTAGGAATAATTGAGTTAGAGGGGGTTGAAGGAGGAGGAATAGCTCCGGAATCGTCTAAGGTTGATTTAAGGCAAAACTTTGAGGGAAAGTTCAACTTTAGAAGAAGGTAAAACAGCAGTTGTGCCGTCGGAAGATAATAAAGGAGGGAAAGAGGAAGAAGCAAAGTTAGAGTTGACATTTTTTGCAAATGCCAGAAGAACGTAAAGAAGAGGAACCAGAAAGATTATTGCATTTTCTACGGAGAAAAAAGTTATTAGTGTTACGAAGGATAGATTTTGCACTATTCCGGGATGAAATATAAGTAGCTTGAGTTTTTGGAGTTTGAAGGCTACGGTAATCCCTGAAGGCAACATCCCTGCGTCGAATAGCGCGAGAACAAGCAAAGTTAAACCAAGGTTTGTTAGGTTTAGAAGAAGTGAAAGAAAACTGAATGGACGCCTTCATGCCAGAGAGAATCACCTCGGTAATGCGTTCTGCACAATCTGAGGGACCACTCGCACGATAGCAATAATCATTCCAATGGAAATAGAAGAAGGATGACTGTAAGTCCGACCAGCTTGCGGAACCGAAATGCCACAAACATTTCCTTTCAGTAGAAGGTTTTTTTTCCTGCGGAATACTTGAAGAGATAGAAGAGGATACAGAGATAAGAAGATGATCGGAGGAACCCAGAGGAGGAAACAGTTTAGCAGCAAAAGGAGAAGGATTAGAATTTAGAAGGTCTAGAATGTTGGGTTCATCTCCAAAACGATCAGCTCTGCCTGCTACAATACGAAGAGAGGTGTTGTTCAACAAAGTGGAAATTGGAGTGTAGACAGCGAATGTTGCAGAAATTAATGAAAAAAATAGACCGTTCATCAGGACAAGCCGGCTACTGTGTCTTGGTGGCACCAAACCCATCACCGGAGGCCATCAACTCCCAAGTGGTAATGGGGGAAGGGGGTGGATGTGGGGCTATTTTTGGAAGCTGCTTCTCCGAGGCTACTGTTGTTGACGCCATTATTGATATTTTTTTTATTTTTTTTATTTTTTTTACAAAAAGTTTGTGTCAGTATTAATGCTTTATGTGTGCGAAGGAGAGCCTACTCCGTGCATATATATATATAATATATATATATATATATATATATATATATATATATATATATATATATATATATATATATATATATATATATATATATATATTATATATATATATATATATATATATATATATATATATATATTATTTATAATGCTTAAAAATTCCAAAAGTTAAAAAATTAAAAAGTTGTATACAAAGTTTAGATATTAAAAAAATTAAAAAATTAAAAGTCGTCAGCTTTCGTGACTAGAAATGAATCACCTAATTCAAGCGATAAAATGAAAGAGAGCATATCTTTTCGATGTAACTATATTTTATCTCTTTCAGAATATATAATTACCTTATTTTATTAAAATAAACATACTTTTAGTTCCAATTAAATTATTTTTAAATAATTTTGAAAATTTCAGTTTTATTTTTATATTTAAACTTTTTTTTTTTTTTTTAATTTATAATGTTTTTGGGTCACCGAGCTGGTTCATTGGTAAGGACAATAAGAACTAGGTTCTAGTGCGAAGAGAAGCCGGTTCGAAGCCCAGTGTGAGCAAGTTTCTTTTTCTTCCATTTATAGATGAAAGAAAAAAAAGAAGAGGTTCTAATGGACTGCTCAAGCTTAGGAAATTTGTTTCAATAGTTGACAGGGAAAAATTTAAACTAAAATTTGAGTTTTAATTAAGAAATCTGAAACTAGTTTAATAATAACTCATTTGTTTAGCAATAAACATATTAACCTTTTATATTAAATAAAGCCTAGTAATTTTGTTTAACAATTACAATAAATCATAGCAAAATCTTACACTCCTTTTTGATAACGAAACTAGAAATCTAAGTTAAGTTTTCTTAATTAAGACTTAAAATTTTTATTTTTATTTTAGGTTTCTCGCAGCAAAGTACAAAGATAGGTTTTTGCCTTCTGATAATTTACTCTAATTGTAAGCGTACTTTTGTACAGAAATTCAAATGGAAGAATTCACCAGCCAATTATACTGACTGACAAAACAAGCTGATTTTAAAGTTATGTAAAATTCACTGCAACTTACAGCATGGAGATTAAATATACGTCTCAATTCTTTAATGTCACTGAACACTTTCATTCTCCCATACAAATACCTTCATATATTAAAAGAATGATGGTACAAAAATTTGAACACAAAATATAGTTTTAGGTCTACAGGGGAACTTATAAATCT
>SEYY01010162.1:12500-17759 GCA_009176605.1 Armadillidium nasatum
ATAACTTTTATGCTTTTAGAAATACTTGTGGCTTGAAGTTTCCAATACAAAAATTTTGTTGTTTATCTTTAGACAAACTATTTTATTAAGAAGTGAAAATTGAATGAAAAATGTTTTAAAGTATTTAAGAAATTTAAAGTAAAATATTTTTTGTAAAATGTTATAATTTTATCTAATTTTTTTTTTTTTTTTTTCATTTTATATCTTGTCAGTCTGATTATCCCTCAAATGAGTTTGTTTATTGTGTTGTTAGTGACCTTTAGTTAGATTTTTTTAAATTGTTTTGTATCCATAAAGTTTCTCATTATTTTTCAGAGCTTTCCTCATACTGAATCAATCATCTATTTCCCAGAAAGCAAAAAGGAAGAATTAGATCAAATGACATCTTTTTCTATAAAGTCAGAGGCAGGAGAATCAGAAATAAAATTTGGGATTGATGAAGAACAGGTCCAAAATATTGTCATAAAATCAGAAAATCCTGCAATGATCACAAAGTTTAATGCTCCAATGGCAAGTGTATGTTAAGTCATTAATTATTATTATTATTAAGTCATTTGTGTAATTGTTTTTTACCCTCCTGGAAACAGGTGGTTAATTAAGGGAACAGAATGTATTACTCACTGATGCATATATTACTGATTGCTACGACATTCTGAAGAAAGATTTTATCAATTGTTGGAGGAAGAGATGTTGGGAGGATGTTAAAGGTACGAGGATCCAATCTTCGAAGAGTGAAACCCTTGTTGTTAAATGGCCCTTCAGGTGTCGTCTAAGTTTTCACAAGGTGGTCATCTAGTATTAGAAACACTCATCTGACACACGATCACTACATGTCGAGGGAGGATCCCTCGACCTGTCCTTTTTGCCACTCCCATGTTCTTTCATTTCACCATTTCTTATCGAATGTCCCGCCCTAAGGGCTCCCAGAAACAAGTCTTTCCTGAATTGCCGATGACCTTCTGTTGCACATTTTATCAGGATCTCCAACATTCCGATCTGATCTTAGCGATGCATTCCTAGGGGGTCAGCATCTGCTATATAAAATTTAACATACTTCAGTTGACGATTTCTTGCCTTGGTTTAGGTGCTGTCCCCGGTGTTGGATTTCCATCTCGGTATTTCCACTTCCCAGTGTGCAGTGACAGCACCTGTACATGCACTCATAAATTATTATTGTTGTTGTTTTAAAGTGACGTATGCAAAATTAAAATTTTTTGAAACTTAGACACGCTAAAAAAATTGTATTTTCAAATTTTAGACTATGAAAGTTGGTAAATTATGATACCAAATAACTTTTGATTAAACTATGATAATCTGATAGCTTTCGTATTTATTTTTGTAGAATCAAAAAACTGCTTATTGAACTATCTTTAAAATTCTAATAAATCAAAATACAAAAAAATCTTGAGTTATAAGTTTCATCGAAATTCTATCAAGATCAGAATTCTTCTGCTAGATTTCAAATATCTTTCTCTTAAAAAATGACATTTCTATTCTGTTCGTCGTAACTCATCCATAAAATTTGGGCAAACTATATTTGTAAGATCATTTTTTGACCATTTTTAGAGCATTTTAAGATTTGCACAATAGAGTGAGTTTTCCAATAATATACCAAAATAATAGATTTTTTAGTTGGCTGATTCTTATTTAACATTTTTTAAATTTTTTAATAAGTTCACATCTCACGAGCATTGCCCTGTTCGAGGAGAGGAACTTTTATAGGTAGTATATACCTAGGATCCCCAAGTGTGATCGAACCGCCGCCCTCAAGCACGTGAGTCGATCACTCTACCATTTGAGCCACTGTAGATGTTATTAACATGGCAGTTGTGTTCTCAAAATATTTAACTGATACTTGCAAGAGAATGTATAAGCCCCCCCAAAAAAAAATATAATAAAGCCTATTATTACTATTATTATTATTATTATTATTATTATTATTATTATTATTATTATTATTATTATTATTATTATTATTATTATTATTTACCTACATACAAGTATTTTATTTAAATTTTATGAAAACAATTTATTTTTAAAAATTTGAAAATTAGGTTATATTTTAACAGATTTGTTAAAATAAATGTCAAAATTATTTGAAAAGTTTAAACACAAATGACAGCTACAAAAATGGGCTCGTTTACATTGTCAACATTTAAATATTTAGTTACAACAAAAGGTATCTTCAGAAATCTTAAGAAAACTTAGATGGTGAATTTATTTTCTCTAGAAAATTGTGAGAGACATGGCCCTTTAGGTGACAAATACAACACCATTTTTGTCCTAATTATTTGAAAACCTAAAAATTTAGTAAAAAGGGTTAAAATAGAAAATATTAATAAAAGTATTTTAATATTTATCAACATTCTTATGATCTTTCTCATTTGTTTTGCACAGAGTCTTAACATGAACGCTGCTGAAGGAGAAAAGATTTGGAAGTGAAAAGTACTTCAAGAAGCAAACCTCGGAGGTCAACTGTGCATCAACAAAGCATTAAAAAGTATCATTTGAAAAACCTCAGTTGCAGATTTTGTAATCTTAGTTTTAAAAGCAAAGATGAGTTGAAGACTCATTTAAAAACACACAACAAAAGAAAGTTTAAGTGCGCTCATTGCAGTTATGAATCCAAATTGAAATCAGTATTAAAAAGTCATTTGCTGACTCACAGCAATGAAAAGTTATTTAAATGTTCTGACTGTTCTTATGAATGTAATCGGAAAGGAGACTTAAAAATACACATGCTTAATACACACACAAATGTAAAACTATTTAAATGTTCTGACTGTTCCTATGAATGTAATCATAAAGGACATCTTAAAGCACACATGCTTACACACACAAATGTAAAATTATTTAAATGTTCTGACTGTTCCTATGAATGTAATCAGAAAGGACATCTTACAGCACACATGCTTACACACACAAATGTAAAATTATTTAAATGTTCTGACTGCTTCTATGAATGTAATCGGAAAGGAGACTTAAAACAACACATGCTTACACACACAAATGTAAAACTATATAAATGTTCTGACTGCTCATATGAATGTAATCGGAAAAGAGAGTTAAAAACCCACATGCTGTCACATATAAATGTAAAATTATTTAAATGTTCTGACTGCTCCTATGAATGTAATCGGAAAGGAAACTTAAAACAACACATGATCACACACAAAAATGTAAAACTTTATAAATGTTCTGACTGCTCCTATGAATGTAATCAGAAAGGAGACTTAAAACGACACATGCTTAAACACACAAATGTAAAATTATTTAAATGTTCTGACTGCTCCTATGAATGTAATCATAAAGGAAGCCTAAAATTACACATTCTGGCACACAGAAACGTAAAACTATTTAAATGTTCTGACTGCTCTTATGAATGTAATAAGAAAGGAAACTTAAAACAACACATGCTTACACACACAAATGCAAAAAAACTATATAAATGTTCTGACTGCTCCTATGAATGTAATCGGAAAGGAGACTTAAAACAACACATGCTTACACACACAATTGGCCCTTGACCCAAGGTTTGGGGACGGTTGACACCAAGCTACCAAGTTAAAATACCCTTTAAGGAGAAATGTACACTACATCAATAATAAAAAAAATGAGAGATTACTTGCATTCTCACTACATAACAACCAATCAGGTCCAAGGATGGGAGGAAAAAATATTAAAAGTCCAAAATGAAATATCTGAAAGATAAGATATGGACAAGAAAGGAAACAAAAACACTTGAATCAGTGGAAGAATCAAGCAATGGCAAAGAAATATAGAGAACTATTGGAAGAAATATATATAGATAAAGAAAAATAAGTTGAAATATTTAGTAAAGGCGAACTGAATGCAGAGGATGAAAGGATGATAATGGCTGCCCAAGACCTAACACTAAGAACAAAGTGGTTCAGAAAACATATTGAGGGAGAAAACATCAGTGACAAATGTCAAGTTTGTGATCAAGACACAGAATCTGTCCCTCACATCCTAGCTGGATGTCAGACTTTGCTAAACCGACATCTGTATACAGAAAGGCATAACACCATTTGCAAGCTCATCCACTTTAAATTGTGCCAAAAATATAATATTAGACAGAATCAACCAGCTACTGGAAACATAATCCCCCAGAAATAGAAGAAAATGAAGAAATCCTGTTATTGTATGATTGTACAATACCAACAGATGTACATGTCACCCACAATAGACCTGATATAGTTGTCAAAGACAAAAGGGAACAAAGATGTTATTTAATAGAGGTAGGAGTCCCTAATGACAACAACTTGGTGGCATACGAGAGAGAAAAAGAAATTAGATATCAACTGCTAAAAAATGAAATAAGAAGAATGTGGGACATGAATGACATCATAGTGATCCCAATAGTAGTGGGAACATTGGGTGTAATAAAGAGAAGTCTGGGTGGAGCATCTCAAAAAAGGGTCATTCCATGTCATTTCAGCAACTAAAAGGCAATTTTTGCACTCACCCCTTTCAATTTTGATTACACCTGAAATTTTAGGTAATCATACCAAACTAAGATTTCCAAAATATTAGGGCTCTATGACCTTTGGTTTCCGAAATACAAGGTCACAAAGTTCTCAAAATTTGACCTTTTTTGGATTTATCTCAATTTTTAAAAACCTTTTAACTCGGAAACTACTCATGATAAAACGGTGTTTTTAGTATCATTTCAAAGGACTTTAATAGATCTTTCCAATGAGTTATATTAGAAACATCCAATCTGAAAATTGACCTTGACCTTTGACCTTTTGTAAAAATAAAATATATTCTCCAATTTTTTTCAAACTTGGCAGATAATAGCCAAGGGTATTGGTGAGTATTTACACGAAATATTATGAGTGGCCAAAAAAAAACTATTTTTAACAAATATGTTCTTTAAATAATTTGATTCTAAAACTTACATTTTAAATTGAATATATATATATATATATATATATATATATATATATATATATATATATATATATATATATATATATATATATATATATATATATATATATATATATATATATATATATATATATATATATATATATATATATAAAAGATTGTATTTTTACTACACTTTTCAATAAACAATATATGCTGAAGTATTTTTTCTGATAAAAACAATTACCAATTTTGCCCAAAAATTACAAATTTCCACACTTTTTTTTTCAAAAATTTTGTAAAAATATAAATATTTGCTCAAATATATTTACAAATATATGAAAATGATCGAAAAAGATTGTATTT
>SEYY01010163.1:0-12500 GCA_009176605.1 Armadillidium nasatum
TTTTTCTAAGTAAACCATTCATCAATAGATTAAATAACATGGAGATGTTACAAACCCCTTTCTCAATCCCACTCCTATGCTAAACCAATCCGATAGTTCTCTCCCCACCCCCACTCTTGATCTGCAATTCGCATATATATATATATATATATATATATATATATATATATATATATATATATATATATATATATATATATATATATATATATATATATATATATATATATATATATATATATATATATATATATATATATATATATATGTGATGGATCGGATGTCATATTTTCTAATTTGCGGATGCGGATGCGGATGTCGAATTTTGGAGAAGTGCGGATGCGGATGTTCAATTTTTGGAAGTGCGGATGCGGATGCGGATGTTGAATTTCCGAAAGTGCGGATGCGGATGTTGAATTTTTGAAAATGCGGATGCGGATGTTGATTTTTGTGCGGATGTTCCGCATCCGCTCATGCGGATGCGGATGCGGATGCCATCACTAATATATATATATATATATATATATATATATATATATATATATATATATATATATATATATATATATATATATATATATATATATATATATATATATATATATATATATATATATATATATATATATATATATATATATATATATATATAGCAGCATTCCTTAAAATCGTTTGTACTTTTATATATATTTATAAGTTAAAATTATATTTATTTGTTGCCAAATGAAGAAATCTAGCGAGAAAGAGGCAGATTTTTCGGAGAATAGTGGTTGTCAAATGCAAAGGTTGTCAAATATAAATTCTTTACTACTGTTTAAGATTCTTTTGAGTCGAAAACTGTTTACTATTATTTTAGATTTCGTTCAGTTATAAATGATTGTTCAAGTTATTCTCCTGCGTCCATTTACATTTAATAGAACAAAACTTTTATTTTCCGTTTTTAAAAAGAAATTACGATAATTTTTTGGGAACTTTATTGAATATGCTCAGATAGTTTGATAATTGTTTGCAGAGTCGTTTATTCGTGTCAATATAAAAGGCAAGTGACAGGCTTTGAATTTGGGAGTATTCTTGATGAAAATAGGTTACCTACAGAGCTTTGTGTCACAGTTTAAAGTTGTCTACCAACTTAGAAAGATCATGTAGCGTAACGTTAAAATTCTTGTAGGCTTTTTTTTTTTTTTTTTTCTTTTTAATTAAGCTGAGAAAAAATTTTTCTCAAGCTTGTTCTCGCGGTAAATATCTTCGTCTTTATATTCTTTATTCATATAAACGACATACTCTAGTTTCTAAGGAATATTGCTTCAAAGCATCTAAATCTGTAATATAGAAAGTACACTTTATCGCTATATTCAACATAGGAAAAAATCACTTATCAATTATTTTGAGAAAAATTGTGTCATCAGGTTTAAACTTTGCCAATTCTTTTCAAATTTGTGGGGAAATTTGGCCAGAATTAAATTTACGTTTGCATTCAGTATTTGAAAAAGGGATTAGGTGTAGATTGTTTCTGAATTTCGATATTTTTTATATCGATATTTTATTTTAATCGATATCCTTACATGTATAGATTAGCTCTTTTACGGCAACTTCGGTAGTTCAGGTTATGATAAGTCGAACTAAGTACGCTAGAAAAGTAAGTAATAATAGTGTGTATGTGTGGTGTAAAAGGGCCGTAGGCCTGTATCTCGCGGCAACGTTCTGGTATAGGTTAGGCCTCTTTTACGGCAGCTTCGATATTTTCGAATATCGGTATTTTCTAAAAATCGAAACTCAGAAACTACACCTTTACCAGAAAAAGTTTATATTCTCAGTAGTGAAAGAGGCTGCATGTGCAAATATTTATATTTGTAAATACGTAAAAAGTTTATACGGCCTGAAATAAGGTTTAGAAAAGATAACCTCTCGTAGAATAGTCTAGTCATAGTGTTAATGAGAGAAAAATTTCGAAAAGATCGATATATATATATATATATATATATATATATATATATATATATATATATATATATATATATATATATATATATATATATATATATATATATATATATATATATGGTAAAGGTGGAGATTGTTTCTGAATTTCGATTGTTAAAAAATATCGAAAATCGAAAATATCGGAGAAGCCTATCGTAAACAAGAGAGTTGTCAGAGGTACGAGGTACTATTACTAGACATAGACACAATTATTATTACTTACTTTTCTAGCAGAACCTAATTCGACTTATCATAACCTGAACTACCGAAATTGCCGTAAAAAGAGGCCTAACCTACACAAGAATTTGCCGTAAAAGAGACCTAACGTACACAAGAACGTTTGCACGACATAGTAGCCTAGGGCTAATTATAGGCAGGAAAATATCGATTAAAATAAAATATCGATATAAAAATATCGAAACTCAGAAACAATCTCCACCTAAGCCTATATATATATATATATATATATATATATATATATATATATATATATATATATATATATATATATATATATATATATATATATATATATATATATATATATATATATATATATATTTAACCTAAACATATATATATATGTTTAGGTGTAGATTGTTTCTGACTTTCGATATTTTTTATATCGATATTTTGTCAATATTTTATTTTAATCGATACTTTTATTCCTATAATTTTTTTTTATTCCTATAATTTCTTTACAACAAATTTCAGTTTACCTTTGACTGTCATTGTATCCGTTGTTGTTGTTCTTTAAATATGAATCTTCAAGATATAAGTGTAATTTGTTCTAGTGATTGGTCTCTTCTTGTATTATATATATATATATATATATATATATATATATATATATATATATATATATATATATATATATATATATATATATATATATATATATATATATATATATATATATATATATTTATTTTGATGTAATACGGTCCTAGGCTAGTATGTTGTGCCAACGTTCTTGTGTAGGTTAGGCCTCTTTTACGGCAACTTCTTGTTTAGGTTAGGCCTCTTTTACGGCAACTTCGATAGTTCAGGTTATGATAAGTCGAATTAGGTTCTGCTACAAAAATAAGTAATAAAAATTGTGTGTATGTCTGGTGTAATAGCCTCAAATTCTCGCCAACGTTCTTGTTTAGGTTAGGCCTCTTCGATATTTTCGATTATCGATATTTTCTGACAATCGAATGTCAGAAACAATCTTTTACCATATATATATATATATATATATATATATATATATATATATATATATATATATATATATATATATATATATATATATATATATATATATATATATATATGGTAAAGGTGGAGATTGTTTCTGAGTTTCGATTGTTAAAAAATATCGAAAATCGAAAATATCGGAGAAGCCTAACGTAAACAAGAAAGTTGCCAGAGGTACTATTACACTAGACATACACACAATTATTATTACTTACTTTTCTAGCAGAACCTAATTCGACTTATCATAACCTGAACTACCGAAAATGCCGTAATTTAACCTAAATAATAATAATTTTAATGTATTTATAGTTTATAACATAACCTAAATTTAAGGTATCTGAACTGAAAAGAACAAATTACACATATCTTGAACAGTCAAGGTAACTGAAACTCGTTAGGTAGGAAAGTATCGATTAAAATAAATATCGATATAAAAAATATCGAAACTCAGAAACAATCTCCACCTAAGCCATATATATATATATATATATATATATATATATATATATATATATATATATATATATATATATATATATATATATATATATATATATATATATATATATATATATATATATATATATATCGATCTTTTCGAAATTTTTCTCTCATTAACAGAAAGAGATGCCACAGGTTTTAAAATTTGGCAGACCAAATCACCCATAAAATGTCCATAATTTGTTTTTCAAACGTGATTTTAAGACTATTTTCGTTAAATATATATATATATATATATATATATATATATATATATATATATATATATATATATATATATATATATATATATATATATATATATATATATATATATATATATATATATATATATATATATATATATATATATATATATATATATATATATATATATATATATATATATATGGAGAAATTTCAGCAATTAGTCAATTTTGTGACGAACATCGTTTTTCAAATTTTCTTCAATGGACCAAATTTTTTACTTCAAATTTTGAAATATTTTTAAAAACTTTACAATAATTTCTACAATTGATTTTATTTTAATAATTCGACGAATTTTTGGTTCTTCAGTAAGCGAGAATACTTTTTTTCAGTTCCCTCAACAAAACAAAACAAAACAAAAAAAAAAAAAAAAAAATTTTAAAAAAAAAAAAATCAATTGTAGAAATTATTGTAAACTTTTTAAAAATATTTCAAAATTTGAAGTAAACAAATTTGATACATTGAAGGAAATTTGGAAGAAACGATGTTCGTCACAAAAGTGACTCTAATTGCTGAAATTTCTCTATTTGAAGAAATTTTGTTCTTTGAGAAGAAAACTTCATAAACTCTTCGTTATTCTTTTTTTTTAATTTATTTCTCATAAAACCTTGGAAAGAATAACGTTGGATGATAATAATAATAAAAATAATAATTATATTATTTGAACTTTTTAAAATTTCAAAATTATTATTTGATTTTGTGTTAGTTTTAAAGTTAATAATACGATTTATTTGACAAGAAGGATTTTCTCTTTTGGCAAATTGAGAAAACATTTTTTTTTCTTTTTGCAGATAAAATTTGTAAAAAAATGGAGAACACAAACACGTATTTGCTGGTATTAACGGGCGAGGATATTGATGAAATTTTTAAGGAAATTGGAATGGAAACTCCTCCTCCGTCAATCTCCTGTCAAGATCTCCTCCTCGATGTCTCAATCTCCTCCGTCCTCGATTCATTATTATACATTGCAGTAATCATTCATTACTAAATGGAGCATCAACCAGGGACAATTCCGAATACATAAATCAAAGTAAGTATTCTCATATAATTAACTTACAATTACTTGGGAAATTTTGGGTTAATGATATTTTTAACTATATATATATATATATATATATATATATATATATATATATATATATATATATATATATATATATATATATATATATATATATATATATATATATATATATATATTTTTTTTTTTTTATTTCTCCTCTGGTGGGCAAAGGCCAGAGGCCTACCATTGTTCCACCAGAGTTGGGAGGAAAGTCGGAAACATGGTCAATTTACAGGCCGACATGACCTGATACACGACGTTTAAAGGTGCTTAAGTCATAGGTAGTTGGGAAAATAGATGAAGGAAGTGTGTTCCAGACTTTACCAGTAGAGTAAATGTAAGATTGAGCATAGAGGTTAAGTCTGGGGTCAGAGAGTTGGACAGAGAAAGGATGAGACTGTGTAGAAAGACGAGTCACACGAGCCCTTCTTAATGGAGGAGGTATGCGACGAGAGAGTTCAGAAGAGCAGTGTCCATTGTAATAGCGATAGTAAAGAGAGAGTGACGCAACATTTCGACGGGCAGAAAGAGATTGGAGAGAATTAGTGAGAGCAGGAGAATTGATAAGGCGAAAAGCTCTAGACTCCACCTTTTCCAGGAGAGCTGTGTGTGTGGAACCACCCCAGATGTGTGACGCATACTCCATACAGGGGCGAACAACACCCCTATACAGAGCAAGCAACTGGGGTGGTGTGAAGAAATACTGAAGGCGCCTCAGAACACCCAACCTCTTAGAAGCTTGTTTAGAAAGAGAGGTAATGTGATCTTTCCAAGAAAGATCACGAGAAAAAGAAACACCGAGAATATTAAGGAGAGATGAAAGTTTGAGTTGCGTGTTTTCGAAGAAGATATCGTAGTTGTGTGGAAGATTGTGTGTCGAGTAGAGAGATGGAGGAATTGAGTTTTTGAGGCATTGAAAACGACCATGTTTTCTTTGCCCCAATTGGAAATGAGAGATAGATCAGAGGTTAGTTGCTCCAAGGCCACCCTCCTTGCCTCTATTAACTGTTGCTGGGAGGGGCGTCTTTCAAATTGAAAAGAGTAATGAAGGGTGGAGTCATCAGCATAGGAGTGGATAGGAGATGAAGTAATAGAGAGAAGGTCATTAATGAAAAACAGAAAAAGTGTTGGGGATAGGACAGATCCTTGAGGAACACCACTATTAATAGATTTATAGGATGAACGGTGGCCGTCTACAACAGCTGCTATAGAACGACCCGAAAAGAAATCAGAGAGAAGGATAGATTCCGAAAGAGGGAAGTTTGGAAATCAAAGCTTTGTGCCAGACTCTATCGAAAGCTTTCGATATGTCCAGCGCGACAGCAAAAGATTCACCGAAATGCCGAAGAGCGGAGGACCAAGAGTCAGAGAGAAGGGAAAGAAGATCACCAGTAGAGCGTTTCTTTCGAAAGCCATACTGGCGATCTGAGATAAGATTAGAAGAATTGAGATGTTTCCAAATCTTCCTGTTAAGGATAGATTCGAAAACTTTAGAAAGAACGGAGGTTAAAGAAATAGGACGATAGTTAGAGGGCTGAGAGGGGTCCCCCTTCTTCGGCACAGGCTGAATGAGCGCACGTTTCCAGCAAGAAGGGAAGGTTGAAGTAGAAAGACATAGACGAAATAGTTTACCAAGGCAGGGTGCAAGCTCGGAAGCACAAGTTTTGAGAACCACAGGAGGGATACCATCAGGATCGTACGCCTTCTTAGTGTTAAGCTCAGAGAGAGCAGAAGTGACGTCTTTAGAAGAAATTACAATTTTAGGCATAAATGAGTTAGAGGGGTTGAAGGAGTAGGAACAGCTCCGGAATCGTCTAAGGTTGAATTTAAGGCAAAAGTTTAAGCAAAGAGTTCAGCTTTAAAGGAAGGCAAAACGGCAGTTGTACCGTCAGAAGATACTAGAGGAGGGAAAGAGGAAGAAGCAAAGTTAGAGTTGACATTTTTTGCAAAATGCCAGAAAGGGCGAGAGGAAGAGGAGCCAGAAAGATTATTGCATTTGCGACGGAGAAAAGAGTTTTTAGTATCTCGAAGAATAGATTTTGCACGATTCCGGGATGAAATATAAGATGCATGAGATTCTGGAGTTTGAAGACGACGGTAGTCCCTGAAGGCAGCATCCCTGCGGCGGATAGCACGAGAACAAGCAGAGTTAAACCAAGGTTTATTAGGTTTAGTGGAAGGGAAAGAATATGGAATGTACGCCTCCATGCCAGAGAGAATCACCTCAGTTATGCGCTCAACGCACTCCGAGGGACCCCTCCCACGGAAACAGTAATCATTCCATGGAAAATCAGAAAAGTACGACCGCAAGTCAGACCAGTTAGTGGCACCGAAATGCCAGAAACGTCTCCTCGCCGATGGCGGAGGCCGTTCTTGCGGAAGACTTGAAGAGACAGGACAAGATACGGAGATAAGAAGGTGATCGGATGAACCCAGAGGAGGAAAGAGTTTAACAGTATAAGGAGAAGGATTAGAAGTTAGAAAAAGGTCTAGAATGTTGGGTTCATCACCAAGACGGTCAGGGATACGGGTAGGGAGTTGCACCAACTGCTCAAGGTTGTTCTGGATAGAAAATTGGAAGGCGAGTTCACCAGCTGGATCTTGGGAACTAGATGAAAGCCATTGGCGGTGGTGAACATTGAAATCACCTAATATGATGATTTCGGAGAAAGGAGAAGAAGAAAGAATGTGTTCTATTTTGGAGTTAAGATAGTCGAAGAATTTTGGATAGTCTGTAGAGTTAGGAGATAAGTAGACAGAACAGATAAATTTAGTTGTAGAGTTGCAAGAAAGTTTAAGCCATAAGGTAGAGAATTCAGAAGACTCCAAATTAGAAACACGAGAACAGATAACATCGTTGCGCACATAAGCGCAACATCCGCCTTTGGATGAAAATTGAGAATAGAGACAGTAGGAGGAAACAGAGTAGGGCTTGCTGTCAGAGCACTCAGACACCTGAGTTTCGGTTAAGAATAAGAAATGAGGTCTAGAAGAAGAGAGGTGGTGTTCGACAAAGGGGAAATTAGTAAAGAGACCACGAATGTTGCAGAAGTTTATGAAAAAAGAAGATCGTGCACCAGGGCAAGTCGGCATAGAGGTCTTGGTGGCACCAACCCCATCACCAGAGGCCACCAACTCCCAAGTGGTGATGGGGGAAGGAGTGGATGAGGGGCATTCTTTGGATGCCGCCCCTCGTAGCATCTCCGAGGCAGTTCTTCGCTTCGCCATTTTTTTTTGCATATTAAAGGTAATGTAGGAGTAAGCGCTTGTAAATTTGTAGGAACGTGAGAAGGGAGTTGGGGGAAGGAGAAGTGGGAGCATAGACACTCCCATGTGGGACGAGGGTACACTAGAGACCCTCTGAGAAGGTGAAACGCGAAAAGGAGCGAACCAAAGGGCAACGGAGGGAAAGGGGAAGGTCTAGCCCACCCTATCACTCCGCGGTTAAGCCCAGTGGGGGGTACTTTCATCGCTTCGGATGGCGCTACATCCTCCCCCTATATATATATATATATATATATATATATATATATATATATATATATATATATATATATATATATATATATATATATATATATATATAATATATATATATATATATATATATATATATATATATATATATATAATGAAATGCTTTTAAAGAAAAAATGAAAAATTAATTATTATTATTATTATTATTATTATTATTATTATTATTATTATTATTACTATTGTTATTTTAGTTATTTTAATTTAATTATCATTTTTATTATTATAATTAGTTTTATTATTATTATTATTATTATTATAATAATCATTATTACTTTTATTATTATTATTAAACTCATTTCATATTCTGAAAGTAAACCTTCTACTTCATCTCATGAACACTATGACAATATTCTCTTCACCCTCTGAAAAATCTTTTCCAAATGAATCTAATTATTCTGTTACAAGTGAAACTGAATATAACAAAAACATTTTATCATTTTCAACATTAGATACATCTTTTATTCAGAATAATTTAAACACTTCTGCTGTGGCAAAAAAGCAATTTTGTAACCTGTTCTTTTTAACCAATAAAATAAGTCATCAGTTGAGGCAATAAACGTTACTGAAATCTTTTCATTAAACACAGAGAACAACTTATCTCTTAACTATTCGACTGTTGCTCCTTGTAATTCAATAACTTTTTTACAATTAAAATTATTTCTTATGGTTCCAGATTTTCAGTCTTTATATCTCCTGAACACTCCCCCAATAGTTGGAGAGTAGAAGATTTTTGTCCCCCAAACCCCTCAATGTTTGGGTATTACAATGAGAATTTCGATCAAAATTTTTACGTTTCGAACCCCGAAATGGATTCGTTTATAAAAGTTACATTCCCCCAAACGGTAAGTTCATACAATAATATTATAATAATAATAATAATAATAATAATTTGAAATGCAGAATCTTCGTTTATTTTATTAATATTTGATATCAAAATAATAAAAATAAAGTCTTGAGGTAAATAAATTTTTAATTATTTCAGTGTTTTTCAAATTGTAAATTTATGCTATAAGTAAGGTATTTTTTAATTAAAAAAAATATTATCATTGATACTGTTATCGCTATTATTATTATAACAATGTTTTTGTTATAATTGTCATTATCGTTATTATTATTACAATGTTTTATCATTATTATTATTATTCGTATTTTTATTCTTATTATTATCATTATTATTTATTGTTATTATTATTATTATTATTATTATTATTATAATCATTAATATTATTATTATTTTTATCATTATGTTTTGTCATTACTATGTTGCAAGTGATACTGAATATAACAAAAAATTTTCATTTTAATATTAGATACATCTTTCACTCAGAATAATTTAAATAAATTATAACTTTTTTTTTTTTTTTTTTTTTTTTTTTACACATCACCACCACTCACGGGCATAGCCCTATTCAAGGAGGGGGTGCTAGAACAATAGAAGAGATAAAAACAACCCACTACCCACACCTAACGCAAATTTCGCAGGTGTGCACAGACGTGGGTCTTACAGGAATGGAGATTAAATTCAGCAGGAAACACAGAGGATGGGAGAGAATTCTACAAAACAGAGGTGGCTGGAAAGAAGGAGGCACCACAGCGAACAAGCCTGGAGTTGCCTATGTCCACGCAAAATTGATGCGCGGACACCACCCCTTGTGCTGCGAGGACGTCGTAAATGTGGAGGTACACGGGTGGATAGTTCCCTCGAGCATTTGCCGCTGTAGTACCTATAGAAAAGAGATAAGGCACCAACATCACGTCGCAAAGATAAAGAGTCAAGAGAATTAGAAAGAGCGGGACAGTTTATTAGTCTTTTAGCCTTTGACTCAACCCTATCCAAAAGACGGGTGAAGCCTGAGCCACCCCAGATATGAGAGCAGTACTCCATACAAGGGCGGATGAGACCCTTGTATAATTGGAGTAACTGCGAGGAAGAAGAAAATTTCTCGCAGTCTAAACAGAACTCCCAGCTTCTTTGAGGCCGCCCGAGCAACCATTGTGATGTGAGGTTTCCAAGACATTTTTTTGTTTATGTTAAGGCCAAGAATATTTATATTGTCAACAGGAGAGACGGGAGAACCGTCGAAAGAAATAGAAAAGTTAGGTGTCTTTGAGAGGGAGATTTCTAGAAGTTGAGTTTTTAAAGAGTTGAATTTCACAAGGTTGAGACGACCCCACTGGGAAATTCTATCCAGATCAGCAAGAATGGAATCGGAAAGATGAAGACGAGAGGCAACTCTAGATGCAAAGGAAGGAGCAGATTTGAAATTAGTAGAAGAATGGAGGGTTGAATCATCGGCATATGAATGGACAGGGTTAGATGAACAGCTAAGAAGATCATTAATGAAAAGTAAGAATAGAGTAGGAGATAAGACAGAACCCTGAGGAACACCACTATTGATGGGAAAGGAAGAAGAAGTCGCTCCAACAACAACAGCTGAAATGGAGCGATTAGAAAGAAAGCTAGACATAAGTAAGCAAAGAGAAGGAGGAAACCCAAAGGAGGGGAGCTTGGAAAGTAGTGACGCATGCCATACCCGGTCAAACGCCTTAGATATGTCAAGCGCCACCACACAAGTCTCCCCATGATCCCTAAGGGCAGAAGACCATAAATCTGTGAGATAGGAAAGTATATCACCAGTAGACCTCGAACGTCGAAAGCCATACTGATGATCAGAAAGAAGGGAATGAGATTCCAGATGATCCAAGAAGTGAGAGTTGAGAAGGGTTTCAAAGATCTTAGACAGAATACAAGTGAGAGCTATAGGGCGATAGTTAGAAGCATCAGAGCGGCTACCCTTTTTCGGAATAGGCTGGACCAATGCGTGCTTCCAACACTGAGGGAAAGTATTAGTATTGAGGCATAGAGAGTAGAGTTGAACGAGGGGAGGAGCAAGCTCAGAAGCACACTCCCTTAAAACTCGGGGAGGAATGCCATCTGGGCCGCTTGCCTTCCTTACGTTCATAGATTTCAGAAGCCCATGCACCTGATCAAATGTAATCGCAGGTAAAGTCATGGGACCTCTGAGAGGAGAAGAAGTAGGAGGAGCATTGCCGGAGTCTTCCAGGGTTGAATTAGAGGAGAATAGGAGGCCGAAGAGATTAGCCTTTTCAGTAGGAGTGTTAGCAGCAGAGCCATCAGAGCGAATAAGAGGAGGAAAGGAAGATTTACAGAAGTTGTTAGAGATGTTTTTGGCAAGAGACCAGAAAGATTTATCAGTAGGAGAGTTTAGGAGCTCCGCACACCTTCTTTTAGTGAAAGCCTGCTTTGCTCGTCGAAGAATATCCCTGCAACGATTCCGAGCAGAATGAAAATTAGCAAGAGTGATAGGAGGAGGAGAGTTTTTCCACCCTCGATACGCAATGTCTCTAGCCTGAATGGCAAGGGAGCAGGCGCGATGGAACCATGGATTTTGCGGAAAAAAGATTTAGTTAAAGAAGGAATGAACCTGCTCATCCCATAATTATCATAATTACTAATATTATTATTATAATTATCATTATAATAAATATTACTATAAATTATTATTATTTCTTAAATTATTATTAGTATTATTATTTTTATTATTATTATTATTATTATTATTATTATTATTATTATTATTATTATTATTGCTATTATATTATTATTATTATTATTATTATTATTATTATTATTATTATTATTATTATTATTATAACTAGTTTTTGTTTTTGTTGTTGCTGTTGTTCTCTATGCAAGAATTATCTGAATTGTTTTAAAAATATTCATGCAGCATTTTTTTTATTTCTTTCTTTACAGACGACTGAAGCGCAGAGTTCGGAGAGGCAGTGCGTCAACTACCACACTAATAAAAACGTCAACGTGGAGAAAAAATACAGAGAAAGAGACGGTCTGCAATTCCTGTGGTCTCCACTTGAAAAACAATGGGACCAATAGACCCTTTTCCATGTG
>SEYY01010163.1:17500-42500 GCA_009176605.1 Armadillidium nasatum
TTTCTCTTTTTGTTGTTCTTGTTCTTGTTCTTTTTCTTCTTGTTCTTCTTTCTTTTTACCCGTTCTTTTACATTCTTTCTTCTTCTTCTTATTTTTCTTTCTCCTTCTTCTTTCTGTTGTTGTTATTGCTATTTTTCTTCATATTTCTCTTTTCTTCTTCTTCTTCTTCTTCTTCTTCTTCTTCTTCTTTCCATTTTTTTTCTCGTTCTTCTTTTTCTTTTTCTTCTTCTTCTTCTTCTTTTCTGGTACGACTTGAATGACCTAAAAACACGTAGTACCGAACGCAAACTACCTCACAACCGATTTCAAACAAACATAGCAAATAATTTTTTTATGTACGATGTGATTGAAAAATTGAATAATCTTTCTTATCAAATAGTGAACAGTAACAACATCGAATCATTCAAGAAGAAATTGAATGTTCCTTTTAAAAGTAAATTGGTCTATGAGCGAATAATTAACAATACTTTTACTTTATTAGTACATTATTATTTGTAAACAAGAAATGATAAAACTAGCCTTGGCAATCTAGTTGTTGTTGTTGTTGTTGTTGTTGTTGTTGTTATTCTCCTTCTTGTTCTTCTTCTTCTTTCTCTCGTTCTTCTTCTTCTTGTTCTTTTTCTTCTTCTTCTAAATTGGTCTACGAGCGTATAGTTCAATAGTGATTATTTAACAGACTAGCCTTGAGAAGACTGTAAAATCTTTGCTATTCAGTGTTTTTGTAGTAGTTCTTCTTCTTCTTCAAAAAATAAAAGAAAACCCAATAAAGTTTTTTGTTTGGGTGCTTTCCCTCGCAACTTTATGAGCTTAAAATTTTTAAACAGATCTATTTTCTTTAAACTAGGCTAGAAGAAATATGTAAGGATGAAAACGTCTTTTTTCGCCAACTTTTGGGGAAGTTTTGCTAATCAAAACTATTTATTTGGAAGGGATGGGGCTCATCTGAATGACGTTGGTGACGCAAGATTGGGTCGACTCTTAGATACAGAAGTCACAAAAATGCATAGAGAGATAATCTGTAAGAAACGGGATTTTCGGTTAGGTCAAGATCTTTATTCGAGGTTAGCGAAATGAAAGCGGTTTCTCTTAATGCAAGAAGTATCCGAAACAAATTAAATGAATTTAAAGCTATTGTTTACGTCGAAAACTATGATATTATTGCAATTACAGAGA
This sequence comes from Armadillidium nasatum, assembly GCA_009176605.1. Classification (NCBI taxonomy): domain Eukaryota; kingdom Metazoa; phylum Arthropoda; class Malacostraca; order Isopoda; family Armadillidiidae; genus Armadillidium; species Armadillidium nasatum. The sequence goes on from SEYY01010163.1 coordinate 18,674, forward strand.
CTTGGTGCAACTTTAGAGATGGCGATTTCATTTCTGAATTTCATATTTATGGTTACGAGTTATTTTACAAAGATGGAAACAACAGGGAAGGGGGTGGCGTTATGATTTATATAAAAGAAACATATCGAACCACTCAAATAGAATTAGATGAAATTAATGAAATTGATATCATTGGTATTAAAATAGAAACATAAAATGTAAATTTAATTAATGTTTATCGTCCACCACCATCACAGTCTGTAATAGATATACTTCTGTATACCGAATTAAGCAGAATTTCAGAAGGGTATACAATAATTTTAGGTGACTTTAACTGCCCAAATATCAACTATGATTTACTTGATGCAGATGCGGAAGGTAAGCGATTACTAAAATTCTTAGGAGATAATTTTCTGTTTCAAATAAATGACTGCCCAACGAGAGGGAATAATATTTTAGACCTGTTAATTGTTAATCACTTAAATTTGGTAAAAAGATTTGAGGTTATTGAACCTATTGGAAAAAGCGATCACAACATGGTTAAATTTATTATTAATGTTGAAAACAAAATATATAACAATCATCTGAAAATTCCTGATTTTATAAATGCGAATTTTAATGGCTTTGAAGATATTTTATCTTCCTACGATAGGGATGAACTATTATTAGGAAATGTTAATATAATGTGGAACACTTTTTTACAAATATTTAATGAAAAAGAAATTTTTGTCCCATATAAAATGAAGCGAACTTTTACAAATTCAAAACCAAGATGGTGAAACAATGAAATTAGGGATTCTTTAGGTAATAGAAACAGAGCTTATAAACTTTTGAAATCTTCTCCTATTGTAGAAAATAATAACATTTATTTACATAGCGTGGCGTCGAAACTGTAAAAGATTAATCAGATATTTTAAAAGCAATTTCGAAAATAATATTGCTCGAGGAAGTAAAAATAATCCCAATATATTTTATAACTATGCAAATAATAAAAGTTCTAATAAAGAATCAATTAGATCAGTTTTGGACAATGAGGGAAATCAAAAATCAAACAATGTTGATGTGGCAAACGTTTTAATTAAATAATTTTTTTACTTCAGTTTTTACAAAAGAAAACCTAGATAATGTTCCTAGCTTGCGAGATATTAAAGATTTTTATATAGATAATATTCTAGATACATTTGAAATTTTAGAAGTGGAAGTTGCTTTCCAAATTGATAAAATATTAATAAATAAATCCCCTGAACCAGATGGCTCCTACACAATACATCTTAAAAGCTTGAAAGATATAATAGTGAAACCTTTGACAAAACTCTTCAACGAGTCTCTACAACAAGGAATAGTTCCGCATGATTTCAAACTTGCTAATATAACTCTTATTCATAAAAAAAAGTGATCGTAAGCTTCCTAATAACTACAGACCAATTAACTTAACTGCAATCGTTGGCAAAAGTTTTGAGGCAATACTAGCGAGTAGATTAGTTGCACATCTTGAAGATCACGAGTTGCTCAATATTTCTCAACATGGCTTTAGAAAAAATAGATCATGCTTAACAAATTTACTAGAATTTTTTAATGAAGTTATTAACAATGTAGATAACCACATGTCTTATAATGTCATTTACTTAGACTTTCAAAAAGCATTCGATACTGTTCCTCTTCAAAGATTATTGGAAAAACTTAGGGCTCATGGAATTCGAGGAAAACTTTTAAATTGGATTAAAATTGGTTATTGGATAGACGTCAAAGTGTCATAATTAATGGCGAATGCTCAGAATGGGTGAATGTTATCAGTGGTGTACCTCAAGAATCTGTCCTGGGCCCAATACTCTTTATTGTACCTGTAAATGACATAAATGAAAATGTATTAAGAAACATTTCGAAATTTGCAGACGATGCAAAAAAATTATATATATATATATATATATATATATATATATATATATATATATATATATATATATATATATATATATATATATATATATATATATATATATATATATATATATATATATATATATATATATATATATATATATACTTATTCTTTAACTTTAATATTTTTATTTTCCTTATTTATCTTGTTATTCTTCTTTAATCTTCTTCACCTCTTGATATTGTCTTTGCCTCTTTTTCATTTCTATATCTCGTCTTCCTCTTCTCTGCTCTTTTTTTCACTCTTTTCCTTATTCTTTTTTCCTCCTCTTTACTCGTTGCTCTGTTCTCTCTCTCTCTCTCTCTCTCTCTCTCTCTCTCTCTCTCTCTCTCTCTCTCTCTCTCTCTCTCTGTGTGTCTGTCTGTTTGTTTGTCTGTCTGTCTTTCTCTGTCTCTCTTTCTGTCTCTCATTCTCTCTCTCTTAATCATTAACTTGTGATAATAGAAATGTTGTAATACCTGAAATCGAACTTTCAAATCACCATTAGTGGCAAATGCTGTCATGTGACTCTTCTTTCCATACTTTTATTCAATGGCCTTCTTTTCATCAAATAAATTTTAAAATTACTCCCACACACATTAGTCAATAAAATAATTTCATTTCCAACACTCTTTTGTCTATAAATATAGTTTATTATTTAAATGTATTTCATTTGCCAAGTAGCTGGAGTAGGGATGCGTATCTTGATTGTTGTCCCCTGGGACGGGAGTTAAAATCAGTGTGCTTTGGATGGAAAAGGAGCAAAAGCAAGTACGTTTTTGAGATGGAGCGGATATAAAAATATTTTATAGTACAAAATAGTTTTCCTTTTTATAATTGTAAGTGAAAATAAATTGGTTTGAAAAATTAAAAAGCTTAAAATAATGTTGTGATAGCAGAAGTTGAAGATGGTTAAAAAGTAATCAGCTTCTTTCACAGTCCTTGGTCTATCTCTTTTTCAAAATGTCTTTTGACAATATTCATAATAATTAATCTAAAATAAAGAAAGAGAGAATTCTTCTGCGTTGTAATTAAAAGATCAGTTAAAAAAACTACGATTGTCTTAAATTTAATTGCCTTAAAATCAGAAGTTTCCAAAATACCATAAGGACTCATCGAACCTATTAATATATTCCATGTCAAAATTTATTTATTTTTAAAACTTTACTTTAATAATCTTTCTGGTTCCTCTTCCTCACACAGTTTCTGACATTTAGCACAAAATATCAACTCTAACTTCCTCTTTCCCTCCTTCAGTTTCCTCTGAGGGCACAATTGCCGTTTTGTCTTCTGCTGAATCTGAACTTTTATCTAAAACTTTTGCTTCTTATTCCATCTTAGACGACTCCTTAGCTATCACTCCTCCTTCAGTCCCCTCAAACTCATTTATGCCTAATATTTTAATTTCTTCTGAAGATGTTATTTCTACTTCTATGAGCTTAATGCTATATAAAAGCATACGGTCCTGATTGTTAGTATCTCTCCTGTACTCAAAACTGAGCTTATTTTTTTCTCTGTCTTTCTATTTTAACTATCTCGTTTTGCTTTTAACGTGAGCTCATCTTCCTTGTGACAAATAAAGGAACCGCTCTCAAAGCTTTAACTATCCCAGTATTCTTAATACCTAAATCACCTCCAGCCCATTTTCGCCTAACATTGTAGTTTCTTCCAAAGATTTTATGTTTGTTCTCTCAGATTTTAAAACACTAAGAAGGCCTACGACCACCAAGCTTCTGCCGAAGGAGACTCCCTTTCAACCTTCTAACTATCGTAAGATTTCTTTAAAATTCGTTCTTTCTAAAGTTTTTGAATCTATCCTTAGCAAGAAGATTTGGAAATATCTGAATTCCTCCAATCTTATCTCTGATCGCCAGTATGATTTTCGTAATGAATGCTCAATTTATAATCTTCTTTCTCTTCTTTCTGAATCCAGATCTTCATCTCTTCGACATTTCGGTAAATATTTCGCTGCAGCGTTAAGCATATCAAAAACCTTCGAGAGAAACAAAACTTTGATTTCCAAACTTCCCTCTTTTGAAATCAATCCTTCTCTCTGTGATTTTTGCTCTGATTTCCTTTCCGTTCGTTCTATGGAAGCTCTTGTAGACGGATACTTTTTCTACTTTCAATTATGACCTCCCTGTTACTACTAGTTCTCCTATCTATTCCTATGCCGATAACTCCACCCTTCATTACTCCTTTCAATTTGAAAGCTGCCTCTCCCAACAGTATAGTAAATAGATACAAGGAAGTAAGACTTGAAGCGAATTACTTCTGATCTATCTCGTATTTCAAATAGGGGCCAAGAAAACATGATCGTTTTCAATGTCTTAAAAACTTAATTTCTCAATTTCTTTGCTCAACACAACCTTCCATATAATTATAGTATTCTCTAAGAAAACAATAAAGTCAAACCTTCATTTGCCCTAAATATTCTCAGTGATTCTTTTTCACGTGGTCTTTTTGGAAATATCACAATACTTCTCTTTCTAAGCAAACTTCTAAGAAGTTCGGTATTATGAAGTGCCTTTATAATTTCTTCACTCCAGCCCAATTGCTTGCTCTTTATATTTGCGTTGTTCGTCCCAGGATGAACTACACCTCTCACATCTTGTGTGGTTCCACTCATAGAGCTCTACTTGAAAAGGTGAAGTATAGGGCTTTTCGACTCATAAACTTTTCCGCTCTCACTAATTCACTCAAGTCACTTTCTTCCCCTCGAATTGTTGAGGCAATGTCTCTGTACTATAACTATTACAATACCTACTCCATTGAAAAGTAAGTATTGCTACACTCCTTGATCCACAATTTCATCCTTTCTCTGTTCAACTCTCTGACCTCACACTTTAATACTACGCTCAATCTTATATATATACTATTCTGATGATTATTTTAATATATATATATATATATATATATATATATATATATATATATATATATATATATATATATATATATATATATATATATATATATATATATATATATATATATATATATATATATAAGAAATTGATTGATTTCTATATTGAATCTTATTTTTTTAACGAAGGAATATAGAACAATTATAAAAGCTTCAACTTTTTTAATTTTCCCTTTTGCTTTTAATCTTCAGACCTTTCGGATTATCTAAAGCCATCATCAGTGTCAATCTGAAAATAAAACTAATAATCAATGAATTCACAAATGTGTTTAAATTAGAAGCAAAATTAAAACAATCTCAAATTTCGAAGTTAAAAACAGAATGTCTATGAACTGAATTTGAAAAAAAAGCGCGCCCGTACGGTCACACACACACACACACACACACACACACACACACACACACACACACACACACACACACACACACCTACTTTTAGATTAGGCAAAAATTATTTCTTCAGCCATAAAGAGGGAGCAGCGCGTGGGAACAGAAGAAGGCAAAAAATTTTCTGACCAAAAAATCTGACGCTTCTGAACATTGCCCCCCTCCCTCCTCAAAACACCCTGCCCATAAGGGTTTTAAGGGGTGCATGAAGGAAGGTGATTTTTAATATAAAGAGTAAATACGAATGTTGTTTTCAAAAACAAAACTATATGACTTGTTTTTGAAAACAACATTCGTATTTATTCTTTATATTAAAAATCACCTTCCTTCATGCACCCATTAAAACCCTTATGGGCAGGGTGTTTTGAGGAGGGAGGGGGGCAATGTTCAGAAGCGTCAGATTTTTTGGTCAGAAAATATGGTCACCTTAATTTAGGTAAGCTATAAATAGGGACTGTAAAATTCTCAAGCTTATATATATATATATATATATATATATATATATATATATATATATATATATATATATATATATATATATATATATATATATATATATATATATATATATATATATATATATATATATATAGAGAGAGAGAGAGAGAGAGAGAGAGAGAGAGAGAGAGGAGAGAAATATATATATATACCGTAGTTGATATAAATAGTATTAATAAAACACTTAAAATGGAAAAACAAAGGTAAGGAATAAAAACACTAAAAAAGGCAAAATAAAGGTGACGGATTATCGGTCAATGCTCTATTAGAGGCTCTTTAATCTTTGTCTTTCTTTTGTTCATAAAATTTAATGAATGAATGCGTATAAATAATGCTCGGCCGAAGAATAACAATGTTTTATTAACTTTAAGAAACATTTCTTCGAATTTAATATATATATTAAAAAACAATTTAGTCGGTAATTTAAACATTATATATATATATATATATATATATATATATATATATATATATATATATATATATATATATATATATATATATATATATATATATATATATATATATATATATATATATATATATATAATTTATATATATTATTTTTATAAAATATTATTAAATTTTTAATTATTAAATTATTTTTTAAAAATAAAAAAATATTTTAATATTTATATATATAATATATATATATATATATATATATATATATATATATATATATATATATATATATATATATATATATATATATATATATATATATATATATATATATATGTGTGTGTGTGTGTGTGTTGGGCGAATCTGGTAACTTTTGAATCCAAATCCGAATCGAACTCGAATCCATCAAATTTTGAATTTCTCGAATTTGAATCCATCCAGTTTTGAAATTCTCGAATCCGAATCCAAATCCAGGTGATTTTGGAATTTTTCGAATCCGATTCCAGAATCTCTGAATCCGAATCAGAATACAAATCCATGAAAAAAATACCCGTATCCGCATTCGGATTCGCCCATTATATATATATATATATATATATATATATATATATATATATATATATATATATATATATATATATATATATATATATATATATATATATATATATATATATATATATATATATATATATATATATATATATATAGGGACTGACCGGGACGGGAATTTGGCCGGGGCCGGGGTTCTGGCCGGGGTTTCCGAAAATTTGTAAAGAGTTCAAAAGCACTGAAATTTTTGGTTAAGGAAATTAGATATAAGGTTTATTTAATTGTAAGGAAGGAGTAGAATAGCCAACATTCACTTAAATTAATGATTATATGCATTTTCTTCGAAAATTTTTCAGAAAATTACAGTTTTGTATAGTAAAAGTTTAAAAAAAAAAAAATAAAAAAAGTACAAAAATTAAAAAAAAAAAAAAAAATTTATAATTAATAATAGTGATTCAACAGGTTTACCTAAGTAAGACCCTAAGGTAAAGTTTGAAAAAATGTAAGATATAAAATTATCAATTTAACCTGTATTTATACATATCATTGTTATTTTATTGCTATGTATCAAACTTGTATCATTTAGCTACATTATTTCAAAATTATTACTTTGTTTATACTTTCAGTCAATATGGCTAAAAGATCAGCTTCTGCAGTATTGGAGTACTTTACAATGTTTCAGGATAGGCTCGAAATAGCTAAATGTAACATCTGCAGTCAGAAAATTAGAAGAGAACCTCCGGGTGCCACAAGTTAACAATTTCAACCAAATCTTTATGGAGTATCTAAAATCAAAACACAAAGATGAACATTCACTAGCAGAAAAGGAGCGGTCAAAAGAAACAGAAAAGAAAAAAAACTTAATTTTCTTATATTTTGTGTGAAATTTTTTTTTGTCATTATTTGACTGATTGAGCTGAAATTTTCAAGGTATATGAATTTTTTCACGAAGTTCTGAGTTGATTTCGAACATTTTTTTGAGTCTATAACTGTTTGAAATTTATTTGGACCCAAAGTTGAAAAAAAATGAATAACTGGGTCAAACCACTGGTCCACATGAGCTGAAAATATAACTGAATACCTTTGCCCCAATTTCTTGCATTGGTGAGAATGGATTTTTGATATCACGTCTAGAAAAAAGTTATAAAAACTTGAATTTTTTTTGTGCAAAAATCAAAATTAAAAAATCAAAAATTATTTTAAAAAACGCTACCTACTATTTTTTTTAATTTGTTTATATTGTTTAGAGAAGGACAGGGAAACAACTTTTATTTAGCGCATTATTAAATGTTATTTGTTTGAAACGAGATATAGCCTCTCAAACTTAGGGAATTTTTGAAATTTGGTCAAAAATGGACCTTTTTGAAGGCTATATCTCGAAACCAACGAATCGCATCGAATAAAGTATATAGAGGAATTTGTAGCTCCACTCCTCCTCTATATATACACCAAAAATAAGAAATGTTATAGTTGTATTTTTGTAAAAAAAATTTTGTCTGAAAAGGTAGATTTTTTTTTGTTTAAAAATTTTTTTTTCCTATAGTTGGTTAGTTTTTGGCTTTTAGCATTTTTTCTATAAAACTGGGAACAAGTCTTTTTGAAGCTTTTGTAGCCCATATAATTTTGAAAAAATATCCAACTTTCAGATCATTCTAAAAAGTGGTTTGGCCCCGCTATTCTTTTGAAAAGGGTCAAGTTTAGTTTCAAAAAAAAAAAAAAAAAAAAAAAAAAAAAAAAAAAAAAAAAAAAAAAAAAAAAAAAAAAAAAAAAAAAAAACTTTTTAACCGTAATAGACACGGAAAAACGCTAGAAATGGAATTTTCTTACCGGTAAAAAATCTATATAACTGAAAATTTCAGCAGAATCGGCTGAAAATAATTTTTTTTTTTTTAAAAGTATAATTTGCCTTTTTAACCCTGGCTGGCAACCCCGGTTTTCCCTGATTTTTTGCCGGGGGCGTGGCCGGGCTCGGAGTCAGTGAAAATTTGAATATAGGGATGGGTTAATGTTAAGATTGATTTAACTTAATAACCATTCCCCTATAGGTACGAATTTCGGAGTCAGTTACAAATTGGGAACTCCTATTGGATTGGATTTGACTGGTGTTAATGCCGGATGAGTAGCGTGAGATTCCATAGCCCAAAATTATTTTAACTCAATCGCAATTGAGCAGGCAAGAGAACCAAACGACCTCCTCTGGCAAATCACTAGTTAAGTACATATACCACTTATTCATAAATAACTTGTATATATTTCACGTAATTAAGCACCTACACAAATATTTATATTTGTGTATGTGATATCATTCTCATTAATCCATATTTTCATATATTGTAGAAGTTTATTGGATAAACCGTACACAAATATTTATATTTGTGTATGAGACAAACTCTGTATAACTAAGCACTACACAGATATTCATATCTGTGTATGCCATTAGCTTTTGTTATAAATAGGATTCATTAGTTGTACCATACATAAATAATCATATTTGTGTATGAAGTTGCAATTATTGAATCAATCATATACAAATATTTATATTTGTATATGAGATAAGCCTTTGTAAAATAAAGCACTACACAGATATTTATATCTGTGCATGCAATTAAAAATAGTTCATTGCAAATTCTTGGAGCATACAAAAATATTTATATTTTTGTATCTAACTAATAGTTGGCTGTGATCATAACAATTCTGGTTCACACATTCTTTTTCATTACTACCTGGTTTTTGAGTGTATTTGTATTCCAGTAAATTTATGTATTAGAGGGGTGTGTTTTCATTTCATTTTCATTTTTTTCTTTTTAATTGTTCTAATTTTTGTAAAGTCATCTGTAGAGTCACAAGAGTCATAAGTCATAGGTATTGGAGGTTTCATAGGCAATTCTTCTTTGATTCACCCAGGCCACATTAAGGGTGGAGAAGCTTGTAACACGAGGATCCTAAAACCAGACCTGAGTGTCTAGCTTATCTTGTTGTGTAACTAAAGTAAGAATGGGGGAAGTGCTGTTGACTACCGAGTATTTGGTTTTCATATTGAGAGGGTTGAAGGGTTGTAAAAGAGGTTGTATCTTCCCCTTACAATTTATATATATATATATATATATATATATATATATATATATATATATATATATATATATATATATATATATATATATATATATATATATATATATATATATATATATATATATATATATATATATATATATATATATATATATATATATATATATATATATATATATATATATATATATATATATAAATATATATATATATGGCTTAGGTGGAGATTATTTCTGAGTTTCGATATTTTTTATATCGATATTTTTTTATGTCGATATTTTATTTTAATCGATATTTTCCTGCCTATAATTAGCCTTAGGCTACTATGTCGTGCAAACGTTCTTGTGTACGTTAGGTCTCTTTTACGGCAAATTCTTGTGTAGGTTAGGCCTCTTTTTACGGCAATTTCGGTAGTTCAGGTTATGATAAGTCGAATTAGGTTCTGCTAGAAAAGTAAGTAATAATAACTGTGTCTATGTCTAGTAATAGTACCTCTGGCAACTCTCTTGTTTACGATAGGCTTCTCCGATATTTTCGAATTTTCGATATTTTTTAACAATCGAAACTCAGAAACAATCTCCACCTTTACCTATATATATATATATATATATATATATATATATATATATATATATATATATATATATATATATATATATATATATATATATATATATATATATATATATATATATTCTAATGGGTACAGACCGGAGGCATATCAGTTTCTACCAGAGTGGGGTATAATTAGAAATCTGGTCGCTAATGGCCAACGTGACCCGATACATGCCTTTAATTGTATGCAAGTCAAAGAAAGTTTCGAAAACAGATAAAGGTGGTTTGTTCCACAATTTACCAGTAGAGTACATGCAAGATTGAGCAGACCGGTTCAGTTTGGGGACTGAGATTTGGACAGAGAAAGGGTGGGACTGTGTAGGAAGTCGTGTCTCACGAGCTCTTCTCAGTGGAGGAGGTATGTGACGAGAGAGTTAAGAAGAGCAGTGTCCGTTGTAATAGCGATAGTGTAAAGAGAGTAACGCAACAATTTGAAGGGCAGAAAGGGATTGGAGAAACTTAGTAAGAACAAAAGAGTTTATGAAACGATATGCTCTAGACTCCACTTTTCGAGAAGAACTGTATGTGTGAAACTACCCTAGATGTGTAAGTCGTACTCCATACAGGGGCGAACAACACAAATATAAAGAGCAAGAAACTGGGCTGACGTTATAAAACCACGAAAGCCTCTTAGAACACCTAACCTTTTAGAAGATTGTTTAGAAAGAGAAGTAAAGTGATATTTCCAAGATAGGTCACGAGAAAAAGAAACACAGAGATATAGAGGTCAGATGAAGATTTGAGTTGTGTGTTTTCGAAGATGTCATAGTTGTGTGAGAGATTGTGTCGAGTAGAAAGATGGAGGAATTTAATTTTAGAGACATTGAAAACAACAGGGCTTTCTCAGGACCAATTTGAAATAGGAGAAGATCAGAGGTTAGTGCTCCAAGGTCACACTTCTTGCATCAATTAAATGCTGTTTTGAGGGGCGTCTTTCAAATTGAAAGGAGTAATAAAGAGTGGATGGAGTCATTGACGAAGGAGTGGATAGGAGACGAAGCAAAAGAGAAAAGGTTTCTGATGAAAATTAGAAAAAGAGTTGAGGATGGGACAGATCCTTGAATAACACCACTATTTATAGATTTAAAGGAAGAACGGTGATCGTCTACAACAGCTGTTATAGAACGACCGGAAAGGAAATTAGAAAGAAGGTCACAGAGAGAAGGATAGATTCCGAAAGGGGAAGTTTAGAAATCAAAGCTTTGTGCCAGACTCTATTGAGGCTTTCGATATGTCTAGCGTCACAGCGAAAGATTCACCGAAATGCCGAAGAGCGGAGGACCAAGAGTCAGAGAGAAGGGAAAGAAGATCACCAGTAGAGCGTTTCTTACGAAAGCCATACTGGCGATCAGAAATAAGATTAGAAGAATTGAGATGTTTCCAAATCTTCCTGTTAAGGATAGATTCGAAAACTTTAGAAAGAACGGATTTAAAGAAATAGGAATATAGTTAGAGGGTTGAGAGGGGTCCACCTTCTTCGGCACAGGCTGAATAAGCGCACGTTTTTAGCAAGAAGAGAATATCGATGTAGAAAGACAGACACGAAATAGTTTACCAAGGCAGGGTGCAAGCTCGGAAGCACAAGTTTTGAGAACCGCAGGAGGAATACCTTCAGGATCATACGCCATGTTAGTGTTAAGTTCTGAGAGTGCAGAAATGACATCTTTAGAAGGTAGAGTTAGAGTCGAAAGTTTGAGCGAAGAGGTAATCGATCTTTCCCATTCGAATGGTATTGGAATGTGAAAGGTCTATTACTTCGAACACCTGCCAATAAAAGACTTATAGGAAATAGATTGTGTGCCAATATCATGTGGCAGATAGAAGAAGGTCAAGAGAGTTTGAAAGTAGGGGTCAGTTTATTAGTTTTTCCGCATTAAGCTCAACTCTTTTTAAAAGACAAGCAGCGCTAGAGCAACTCTCCCCCCATCTGTCTCCCAAATGAGAGAATAGTGCTCTATGCATGGTGGATAAGACCCTTATATAAGGGAGTGACTGTTCGAAAGAAGAAATTTCTCCCAACCTGAATAGAACTTCAATCTTCTTAGAAGACGCCCTTGTAACCATTGTTGTATAAGGTTTCGAAGAAAATTTGCTACTAATGTTCAAACCAACAATATTGTTGATGTTCACAGGTGGGACTAGAGAGCCGTTGAAGGATAGAGGAAAGTTGGGAGGTGTTTTTGGAAGAGAGATGTGAAGACGTTGAGTTTTTAAAGAGCTGAATTTCACCTGGCTGAAGTAGGTACTTCCACCCTCGCAAATTCCATCTAGCGCGTCAAGAGTTCATCTATAGATGCAAAAGAGGAAGCAAACTTGAAACGAGTAGAAAAATGAATGTTGAGTTATCGGCATAAGAATGAATTAATTTAGAAATGCTGCCGAGATGATCATTAATTAAAAGTAAGAGTAAATTTGGAGTGAGTGGTGGTGATAAAATTTTCACTTACATTCCTCTGTCTCTCTCTCTTTCTCTCTCTCTGTCTGTCTGTCTCTCTCTCTCTCTCTCTCTCTCTCTCTCTCTATATATATATATATATATATATATATATATATATATATATATATATATATATATATATATATATATATATATATATATATATATATATATATATATATATATATATATATATATATATATATATATATATCCGGCATCCGCGATAGGCCTGGCCCAGCCAGCGGTATCCGCCGTGGGCCCAAGAAACCCAAGGATCTTCCTCGGAAGATCCTACTGACAGGACGAAAGTCCTACCTGGGGTGTGGTAAAAAAAAAAAAAAAAAAAAAAAAAAAAAAAAAAAAAAATATATATATATATATATATATATATATATATATATATATATATATATATATATATATATATATATATATATATATATATATATATATATATATATATATATATATATATATATATATATATATATATATATATATATATATATATATATATATATATATATATATATATATATATATATATATATATATATATATATATATATGGCTCATGTCAAAATGATCTTACGTTCATTTTTTAGAGAAAAAAATACAACGGAAATTCCCGAAAATGCGATGAAAATAATAATAAAAAAAAGTCAATTAATAAACTTTTATTATGAAATCGGTGGAGCTTAAAATTTTTTTTTAACCTTTCTTTTGTATTAGTAAAGAAACGAATAATATATATATATATATATATATATATATATATATATATATATATATATATATATATATATATATATATATATATATATATATATATATATATATATATATATATATATATATATATATATATATATATATATATATATATATATATATATATATATATATATATATATATATATAATTATATATATATATATATATATATATATATATATATATATATATATATATATATATATATATATATATATATATTATATATATATATATATATATATATATATATATATATATATATATATATATATATATATATATATATATATATATATATATATATATATATATATATATATATATATATATATTATATATATATATATATATATATATATATATATATATATATATATATATATATATATATATATATATATATATATATATATATATATATATATTCTATATATGAAATATTTTTCATAACAATTTCGAATAAATTTTTCCCTGCGTTTCTTTTACGCCACATGAACTCAAACATGTAAGAATCAAGCATACTTCTCTGCATGCCTTTATGTTTTTTAATTTTATATTTGAAAATACTCCATGTTGCTTCAATATTTTGGGTGTGTGCTCCAGTTGCTGGATCCACAAAATTTTCTGAGTGGTTGACGGTTAAATAACCTAACCTAACCTAACCTAACCAAACCTAACGTAACGCAACCTAACCTAACCTAACCTAATCTAACCTAACCTAACTCTTCATTCCCAAACTATAACCTGACCATATTGCTTTAATTTCATAGAATGTTCATTACAGCACGCTTTACTTAAAGGAATAATATTAAAACTTTGAAAAAATTTTACTGCGTCAATTTCATTTTTTACATTCTCTGTAATCCAATCGAGGTTGCAATTACTAGACATATTGTATTATCTTAAACTCTCACACCCTCTCCTGTCACACCAATCAATAAAAATACATGTGCATATTTTTTAATTTGTAAATTTAGTAACTTATAATGAATATAATAATATAAAATAAATAATAAAAAGACATAATAGTATGAACTAAATAAACTTCACACCTTCTTATAATTCGTAATCTCAGTAATTTAATCATTTCTGGTGTATTTTTTTTTTTTTTTAAACTTTTAGGGTATTTTCAAGAAGTACGTAAGATTTTTTTAACATGACCCATATATATATATATATACATCTACATCCTCTCCCAGAAAGGGTTGTTACCCTGTCAGTGGAACCAGCATCTTTCCCCAACTGCTCTTAAAAGTTCTCCCAGAGTCCTCTAAAAGATCATGTATTTCTGTCGTTGGTCTCAATGCCGGTCCATGAGTCTTATAGAAACACTCAGGTGGGGTTTTCACCCTTTCAGTAGGACCAGCATCGTTTTCCAGCTAACTTCTAAACAATCTCTCCAAGAGCTCTCCAGAAGATTTTGCTTCTCTGAGCTATGGTTCCCAATGCTGGTTCTAGAGTTTTTACAAGCCTTTGGCAGAGAATCACAAGGCCTGGTGGCTAGTCCTGTCGTCCTCGCTTTTAGTCTCCTCATATGATCCAATCCTGTCGTCGATTTTCATACTATATATATATATATATATATATATATATATATATATATATATATATATATATATATATATATATATATATATATATATATATATATATATATATATATATATATATATATATATATAGGCACAAGCTCAATTCAAGCAAACTCTCTCTGAAACTGTAAAAAATACCCTAACAATTTTCAATACATTTCAAAAAAATTAATTTTACTTTAAAACTTTTTTAATATATATATATATATATATATATATATATATATATATATATATATATATATATATATATATATATATATATATATATATATATATATATATATATATATATATATATATATATATATATATATATATATATATATATATTGTTTTACAAATTTTAACTATTATTTCCATTTTTAGCTTCAACATATTTTAAAATATAGCAACCTCGTCAAAATATTCAAAGGAGAGTTTTATAATTTCGGCAGACGATATTCTGACGTCATAATTATTCTTCTTGTTCTTCTTTCTTTTTTTTCCTGTTCTTTTACATCTCCTTCTTCTTGTTCTTTTTTTTCTTTCTCCTTCTTCTTTCTGTTGTTGTTGTTTTTCTTCATATTTCTCTTTTTCTTCTTCTTCTTCTTCTTCTTCTTTCCATTTTTGTTCTCGTTCTTCTTTTTCTTTTTCTTCTTCTTCTTCTTTTCTGGTACGACTTGAATGACCTAACGTAGTACCGAAAGCATACTACCTCACAACCGATTTCAAACAAACATAGCAAATAAATTTTTTTATGTACGATGTGATTGAAAAATTGAATAGTCTTTGTTATCAAATAGTGAACAGTAACAACATCGAATCATTCAATCAGAAATTGGTCTATGAGCGAATAAATAACAATACTTTTACTTTATTAGTACATTATTCTTTGTGAACAAGAAATGATAAAACTTAAGTAACGCTAAATAGGTGAAGGTGTAGTTTGTTTCTGACTTTCGATTGTCCGAAAATATCGATAATCGAAAATATCGGAGAGGCCTAACGTAAATAAACAAGAACTTTGCCGAGAATTAGAGGTCTACGGCCCTATTACACTAGATATACACATAATAACTATTACTTACTTTTCTAGCAGAACCTAATTCGACTTATCATAACCTGAACTACCGAAATTGCCGTAAA
Source organism: Armadillidium nasatum (assembly GCA_009176605.1). Taxonomy (NCBI): domain Eukaryota; kingdom Metazoa; phylum Arthropoda; class Malacostraca; order Isopoda; family Armadillidiidae; genus Armadillidium; species Armadillidium nasatum. The sequence continues at coordinate 34,963 of SEYY01010163.1, forward strand.
AAGAGGCCTAACCTACACAAGAATTTGCCGTAAAAGAGACCTAACGTACACAAGAACGTTTGCACGACATAGTAGCCTAGGGCTAATTATAGGTATAAAAGTATCGATTAAAATAAAATATCGACATAAAAAAATATCGATATAAAAAATATCGAAAGTCAGAAACAATCTACAACTAAGCCCGCTAAATATAACTCAAATAAAAAATCCTGGAGCAATATTTACAGTGTATTCGAAGAATAGTGATTATTTAACAAACTAGCCTTTTCATTCTAGTTGTTGTTGTTGTTGTTGTTGTTGTTGTTATTCTCCTTCTTGTTCTTCTTCTTCTTTCTCTCGTTCTTGTTCTTCTTGGTCTTTTTCTTCTTCTTCTAAATTGGTCTATGAGCGTATAGTTCAATAGTGATTATTTAACAGACTAGCCTTGAGAGGACTGTAAAATCTTTGCTATTCAGTGTTTTTGTAGTAGTTTTTCTTCTTCTTCAGAAAATAAAAGAAAACCCAAAAAAGTTTTTTGTTTGGGTGCTTTGCCTCGCAACTTTATGAGCTTAAAATTTTTAAACAGAGCTATTTTCTTTAAACTAGGCTAGAAGAAAAATGTAGGGATGAAAACGTCTTTTTCGCCAACTTTTGGGGAAGTTTTGCTAATCAAAACTATTTATTTGGAAGGGATGGGGCTCATCTGAATGACGTTGGTGACGCAAGATTGGGTCGACTCTTAGATACAGAAGTCACAAAAATGCATAGAGAGATAATCTGTAAGAAACGGGATTTTCGGTTAGGTCAAGATCTTTATTCGAGGTTAGCGAAATGAAAGCGGTTTCTCTTAATGCAAGAAGTATCCGAAACAAATTAAATGAATTTAAAGCTATTGTTTACGTCGAAAACTATAATATTATTGCAATTACAGAGACTTGGTGCAACTTTAGAGATGGCGATTTCATTTCTGAATTTCATATTTATGGTTACGAGTTATTTTACAAAGATAGAAACAACAGGGAAGGGGGTGGCGTTATGATTTATATAAAAGAAACATATCGAACCACTCAACTAGAATTAGATGAAATTAATGAAATTGATATCATTGGTATTAAAATAGAAACATAAAATGTAAATTTAATTAATGTTTATCGTCCACCTCCATCACAGTCTGTAATAGATATACTTCTGTATACCGAATTAAGCAGCATTTCAGAAGGGTATACAATAATTTTAGGTGATTTTAACTGCCCAAATACCAACTATGATTTACTTGATGCAGATGCGGAAGGAAAAAAATTACTAAAATTCTTAGGAGATAATTTTCTGTTTCAAATAAATAACTGCCCAACGAGAAGGAATAATATTTTAGACCTGTTAATAGTTAGTCACTTAAATTTGGTAAAAAGATTTGAGGTTATTGAACCTATTAGAAAAAGCGATCACAATATGGTTAAATTTTTTATTAATGTTGAAAACAAAATATATAACAATCATCTGAAAATTCCTGATTTTATAAATGCGAATTTTAATAGCTTTGAAGATAGTTTATCTTCCTACGATAGGGATGAAATATTATTAGGAAATGTTAATATAATGTGGAACACTTTTTTACAAATATTTAATGAAAAAGAAGTTTATGTCCCATATAAAATGAAGCGAACTTTTACAAATTCAAAACCAAGATGGTGAAACAATGAAATTAGGGATTCTTTAGGTAATAGAAACAGAGCTTATAAACTTTTGAAATCTTCTCCTACTGTAGAAAATAATAACATTTACATAGCTTGGCGTCGAAACTGCAAAAGATTAATCAGATATTTTGAAAAGAAATATCATAATTAATATTGCTCGAGAAAGTAAAAATAATCCCAAAAAATTTTATAACTATGTAAATAATAAAAGTTCTATTAAAGAATCAATTGGACCAGTTTTAGACAATGACGGAAATTTAAAATCAAACAATGTTGATGTGGCAAACGTTTTAAATAATTTTTTTCTTCAGTTTTTACGAAAGAGAACCTAGATAATGTTCCTAGCATGCAAGATATAAAAGATTTTCATATAGACAATATTCTAGATTCATTTGAAATTTTAGAAGAGAAAGTTGCTTTCCAAATTGATAAATTATTAATAAAAAAAATCCCCTGGACCAGATGGCTTCTGCCCGATACATCTTAAAAAGCTTGAAAGATATATTATTGAAACCTTTGACAATGCTCTTCAACGAGTCTCTACAAAAAGGAATAGTTCCACATGATTTCAAACTTACTAATATAACTCTTATTTTACTAAATAAAAATGAAAATTTTATTTTTATTTTGTTTCTAAATTATTATTATTATTATTATTATTATTATTATTATTATTATTATTATTATTATTATTATTATTATTATTATTATTATTATTATTATTATTATTTATTATTATTATTGTTATTTTCTTTACCATTATCATTAACATTATTATTATTATTATTATTATTATTATTATTATTATTATTATTATTATTATTATTATAATTATCATTATTATTATTATTATTATTATTTTATTATTATTAATGTAAAATTCTACTTCTTTCATACTAAATTCTACTTTTGAATTTGAGGAAATGAAATTAAATACTTACTGGACCATATTGACAAAAGTAATTAAATTTGTTTTTTTATTTATTTATTTATTTATTTATTTTGTAAAGAAGCAGGTCCTGATGATGTATATGATAATTCTAAAGCAGGATAGTGACAGTATTGCTAAGGCATTGTACTTCATTTTTAAATGGTATGTTACATTTGGTGAGGTTCTAGAGGACTGGGAAACAGCATTCGTTGTTCCAATTTATAAGAAAGGTTGTAAGAAAGATTTGGAAAATTGTAAGCCAGTTAGCTTAGTATTTATGGTTGTAATAATTTTGGTAAATTACTTAAAACTCTCATAGAGAAATATTTTGATGGTAACAAGGTACTGTATGACTCTCAGAATGGTTTTAACAAGGGTAAATCAGGTCTGACAAACCTTTTAGAATTTTTGAAGTACATTATGTCTGCATTGACATTTGATATTTTGTATTCAAATCAAGCAAAGCTTTTGATAAGTTATCCCATGTAAGGCTATGGGGTAAAGTGGAGTATTGCATGATTGAAGAATAGAAGTCAGCCAGTACTACTCAATGGGAATAAATCCTCATGGGAAATAATGAAGTGGTATCTCTTACGCCGAGGAATTCAAACTTCATTACTCGTTTCAATTTGAAAGACGCTCCTCCCAACATCAGTTATTTGACGCAAGGAGAATGGCTTTAGAGCAACTAACCTCTGATCTTTCTCGCGTTTCAAATTAAGGAAGATAAAATATTATCAAATTCAATGCCTCAAAAACACGATTTCTAAATCTTTCTATTCGACACAACCTTCCACACAACCACGACATTTTTTTCAAAAGCGCTCGACTCAAACCTTCACTGTCCTTAATATTCTCGCTGTTTCTTTTTATCGTGATCTTTCTAAGAAAGATCACGTTACTTATGTTTCTAAATAAGCTTCTAAGAGGTTGGGTGCTCTAAGACTCATTCATAATTTTTTTACGTCACCCGAATTTCTTGCTTTTTACAGGGGTGTTGTTCGCCCCTACATGGAGTACGACTCACACACCTTGGGAGGTTCCATTCATTCAGTTTTCTTTTAAAAGATGGAGACTAGGGCTTTTCATTTTATCAGCTCTTTGTTTTTACTTTGTATCTCCTGTCTCTTTCTGGACGCTAGTTGTTGCGTCACTCTCTCTATGCACTTCCTTTTATATTGAACACTGCTCTTCAGAACTCTCCCATCGCATACTTCCTTCAGTGAAATGGGATCGTGTGCCAAGCTCACACAGTCTCATCCTTTCTCTATCCAACTATCCGTCTCCAGAATTAACCGCTATGCTCAGTTTTTCATGTTCTCTTCTGGTAAATCTGGAACACACTCTCTTTATCTGTTTTTTCTAACATCCCCTGACATTCACACCTTTAATCGCCGTGTATCGGGACATGTTGGCCATTACCTCTTCCTCTTTTTATGTCAACTGTGGTGTTCCTCAGGGCTCTGTTTTATATCCAACCTTATTCTTACTTTTCATTAACGATCTTCTCAACTGCACTTCTAGCTCTGTTCACTCTTATGCTGATGACTCAACTCTTCATTCTTCTACTCATTTCAAATCTGCTCCCTCTTTTGCCTCTTGAGTTGCTTCTCATCTTCAACTTTCCAATTCTATTCTTGCCGATCTGGATGGGATTTCCCGGTGGGGACATAGCAACCTTGTGAAATTCAACATTTTAAAAACTCAACTTCTTCACATTTCCCTCTCAAAAACACCTCCTAACTTTCCTATCCTCTTCGATGGCTCTCCCGTCTCACCTGTAAATAGCATTAACAATCTTGGTCTTAACATAAACAATAAACTGTCTTGGAAACCTCATATCACAACGGTTGCTGAAGCGGCCTCTAAAAAGCTTCAAATTCTGTTCAGGTTGCGAGAATTTTTTTCTTCTGAACAGTTATTCCAAATATATAAGGGTCTTATTCTCCCTTGTATGGAGTACTGTTCTCACATTTGGGGGGGGGCTCCGGCTCCTCTTCTCTTCTGGATAGGGTTGAGTCTAAAGCTAAGAGATAAATAAACTGTCCCCTACTTTCTAACTCTCTTGACCTACTATCTCTGCGACGTGACGTTGGCGCACTATCCCTTTTCTATAGGTACTACAATGGCAGGCGCTCGAGGGAATTGGCCTCTCGCATTCCTCCACCGTTGCGTCGTCCTCGTTGCACAAGGGGTGCCCTGCTTTCGCACCAGTTTTGTGTGGATGTAGGAAACCCCAGGCTGGCCCGTTGTGGTGCCTCCTTCTTTCCAGCCACCTCTGTTCTGTGGAACTCTCTACCATCATCTGTTTTTCCTCCTGTATTTAATCTTCCTCTCTTCAAGGCTTCCGTCTGTGCCCACCTGAGGGATGTGCGTTAGGTCTGTGTTTGAATGTTTTTTATCTTATGTTGTGTGTGCCCCCTCCTTGAAAAGGGCTATGCCCGTGAGTGGCGGTGTTCTGTAAAAAAAAAAAAAAAAAAAAAAAAAAAAAAAAATTAAATTGACCAGATTTCTGGTGTTTCTCTGCCTCTGCCCACCAGCAACAATATATTATATATATATATATATATATATATATATATATATATATATATATATATATATATATATATATATATATATATATATATATATATATATATATATATATATATATATATATATATATATATATATATATCCTAGCACAACATAAATCATAAAAAAAATCAAGCAAATAAAATCTAACTGAATTTAAACCATGAAAGCATAAAAATTAAAAATTGGTATATAATTGAGCTTAAGTTTGAGCTTTATTTAGACATTAAAAAATCTCTAGGATTAAAAATATTTGGTCAGATGAAAACTTTTTTTTTCCTTTTTTATTAACTTTTATCCTCTTTTGTAAATAAAAATTAAGGAAGAGGTTAAGTTAAATATCGCCCGACCAAGGATTAACCATCTTTTATGATTATTTATCGATTTCTTGGAAATTTACAAATTTCCTTTAAAAGAGTAAAAGGGTCTATGTAGCATACAAATGTGGCTTAAAAATCTTAGGTTATTTACTTAGCAAATTTTAAAAATTATATATATATATATATATATATATATATATATATATATATATATATATATATATATATATATATATATATATATATATATATATATATATATATATATATATATATATATATATATATATATATATATATATACATATATATATATAGTATATTGTGTGTGTATTTATAAGACTGCATGTCTATGTGTGTTTGAGTGTGTACATGGATATGTAGTTTTATGTATGTATGAAATAGGAGAAATGTAATACAACACTGAAAACGTTTTATTATTATTATTATTATTATTGTTATAATTACTTGTTTTTTTTTAAAACTATTTTAAAGCAATCGGCTGTCAATGAATTTATTTTTTAATTCTTAATTTAAATATTTATTTTAATGAAATTAAAAAGAAAAATTATGTCTATCGTAATGATAAAATAAACATTTGTAATAGGTGTGTGTGTGTGTGTGTGTGTGTGTGTGTGTGTGTGTGTGTTTTGTTTCTCAAGAGATATGTTGTATTGCAAGGCTTTAAAACAATAATAAATGTAAAACATAATAATATAACATTCTTAAATATTTATTTTTTTCTCTTTTTTTCATTTTATTATTTATCTAATTATAATTATTCTAATTTCTGAAAAAGTAATTATTATTATTATTATTATTATTATTATTATTATTAGTAGTAGTAGTAGTAGTATTAGTATCAGTAGTGCTAGTAGTAGTACTAGTAATAGTAGTAATAATAGTAGATGTAGAAGTAACACTATTATTATAATTACTTTGAATATTATTTGATTCCATGAAATTTAATTAATTAATTTTTTTTTAAAAACTCCATGCCTGAATAATTTATTTGTTTAAAATTTAACTTTATTCTTCCAAGTATTTAAAGAATTTTTTAAAGAAGAATTTTACTTTTTGAATTTATTTTATTTATTTTCAACAAATTCATCCATTTGATCTGCAATTGCTCAACTACATTAAATATTAAGAAGAATATCTGCAAGTGTTTACAGGCCTAACCAGTAGTCCACCTCCTCCAACTCATCATGCAATACACATATATCGCGTCCAATATATTCTTCACCTTTTATACTTAAAATTATTTTTTGTAATTTTCAGCAAAGGTGAAGGGAAGGAAGAATGGCGCAAGCGATATTTAAAACTTGCTTCTCATCCACTTTTCAGTCTTCATCAGCTTTTTCAATTTAAAAGCCTCTGATGATGAGGGTGGTTGTTCCGAAAGACTTCTGACATTCTTTAGAGCACGGCTCTATTTCTTCGTTAAATTCTACAATACTCAACGATAAAAATTCAAAAATCTAAAAGCCATTTCTATTTCTTTGAAGAGAAAGAATATATTAATTTGAATACTTGACAATGTTCTTTGAAACGAATTTAAAATTTAAATAATAATAATAATAATAATAATAATAATAATAATAATAATAATAATAATAATAATAATAATAATAATAATAATAATAATAATAATAAATTAATTAATAATTATTATTATTATTATTATTATTATTATTATTATTATTATTATTATTATTATTATTATTATTATTATTATTATTATCGTATTAGGTTTTAAGGATGAACTGAGGCCCTCTAAAAGAGCGGTTATAGAGCAACCCGAAAATGAAATCAGAGAGAAGGATAGATTCTCAAAGAGGGAAATTTAGAAATCAAAACTTTTTGACAGACTCTATTGAAGTCTTTCGATTGGTATTGCGTCAATGCAAAAGATTCACTGAAATGCCGAAGAGAGGAGGCTCACGAATCAGAGAGAGGGAAATAAAATCATTAGTTGATCACTCTATTCGAAAGCCATTCTGGTGATCAGAGAAAAGATTGGAAGAATTTAGAGGT
>SEYY01010163.1:50000-53285 GCA_009176605.1 Armadillidium nasatum
TATATATATATATATATATATATATATATATATATATATATATATATATATATATATATATATATATATATATATATATATATATATATATATATATATATATATATATATAATATATATATATATATATATAATTGCAGCCCCTCCTTGCCAAGTTTACACGAGCCGCCACTGTATATATATATATATATATATATATATATATATATATATATATATATATATATATATATATATATATATATAATATATATATATATATATATATATATATATATATCGATAGCTCCTCAATACGTCTTTTCTTTTCTAGAAAAGTAAATATTGTTTGCTCTTTTGCCATTGTACACAAATTTCAGCTTTGTTAATGAAATACTGCAGAATAGCACTTTTCACTATTAAATTTCACATACATTAATTAAAAGCAAAATAATGCTAATATGGTAAACAATATATACAGTAGACATATGAACGATAAACAGTCTTCACTGTTTTAACATTCAAAAACTCAAATTTAAACAGGAAAACAAATTCAAACGATGATTTAATATGCTATAGCACATTACTTGATTTGGAATTTGCAATACTGCCGAAAGTCTTTCTTTTCAGTCCTACTACGAATGATAGAGATGTAAACAAAAATTAGGCATAGATAATCCAATTTTTTTTTGCCAGACGTACGATATTTTTTCGTCATATATTATATATATATATATATATATATATATATATATATATATATATATATATATATATATATATATATATATATATATATATATATATATATATATATATATATATATATATATATATATATATATATATATATATATATATATATATATATATATATACAAAATATAACAAAAATATAACAAAAAATATAACAAAAAATATCGTACGTCTGGCACAAAAAATTGGATTATCTATGCCTAATTTTCTCATTATATCTCCGTCATACATGTCAGAATGGAAAAGAAGGGTTTTCGGCAGTATTGCAAATTGCGAATCAAGTAGTGTGCTATAGTATATTATATCATTGTTTGAATTTGTTCTCATGTTTAAATTTGAGTTTTTGAATGTTAAAACAGTGAAGAACTGTTTATCATGCATGTGTTTACTGTGCATATTGTTTATCATAGCATTATATTGCTTTTAATTAATGTATGTAAAATTTAATAGTGAAAAGCTCTTTTCTGCAGTATTTCATCAACAAAGTTGAATTTGCATACAATGGCAATGAACAAACAATGTTTCCTTTTCTAGAAAAGAAGAGACGTATTGAGGAGCCATCGGTAGATACTTCAAGTGGAATTAATAAGAGATATAGACAATTCTGAAGTGACTCTATGTGAATTTGCAAGTTGTGAATCAATAATTGCATCTGTTTCATTTAGTACTATTCGTCTGGGCTCGACGAAAATGGCTGGTTTCGAATAATAAAAAAAAAATTGGGGAACTAAATATGATTGGACTCTTGGGTATTGAAGGCGCGTTGCCAGAACAAACTTTGAGGGTAGACAAACAATTTTCTAGGACGGTCAATAAAAATAATAATAATAATAATAATAATAATAATAATAATAATAATAATAATAATAATAATAATAATAATAATAATAATAATAATAATAATAATATATATATATATATATATATATATATATATATATATATATATATATATATATATATATATATATATATATATATATATATATATATATATATATATATATATATATATATATTAAATGGTAAATTATTTTTTTCTGAGTTTTTTTTTTAGAAAATATCGATATTCGAAAATATCGAAGCTGCCGTAAAAGAGGCCTAACCTATACAAGAACGTTGCCGCGAGATACAGGCCTACGGCCCTATTACACCACACATACACACAATTATTATTACTTACTTTTCTAGCAGAACCTAATTCGACTTATCATAACCTGAACTACCGAAGTTGCCGTAAAAGAGGCCTAACCTACACAAGAACGTTGGCGCGACATACAAGAGGCCTATTACAGCACAAATAAAATATATAATATATATATATATATATATATATATATATATATATATATATATATATATATATATATATATATATATATATATATATATATATATATAACAAATTATACTTATATTTCGAATATTCATATTTAAACAACAACTACATCCGACCACAATGTAAATGAAACGCAAACTAAATTTTTTTTAGGGATATAAAGAGTATCGATTAAAATAAAATATTGACAAAAAATATCGATATAAAAAAAAAAATATGAAACTCAGAAAAAACACTAATATATATATATATATATATATATATATATATATATATATATATATATATATATATATATATATATATATATATATATATATATATATATATATATATATATATATATATATATATATATATATATATATATATATATATATATATATATATATATATTTATATATATATTATATTTATTTTTTTTTTTTTTTTTTTTTTTTTTTTTATTTTTATATTTTTTTATCGATTTTTTATTTTAATCGATATTTTTAATCGTGATAGGTAGCTGTATGTCGCGGCAACGTTCTTGTATAGGTTAGGCTTCTTTTACGGCAACTTCGGTAGTTCAGGTTATGATAAGTCGAACTAAGTACGCTAGAAAAGTAAGTAATAATAATTGTTTGTATGTATGGTGTAATAGGGCCGTAGGCCTGTATCTCGCGGCAACGTTCTTGTATAGGTTAGGCCTCTTTTACGGCAGCTTCGATATTTTCGAATATCGATATTTTCTAAAAATCGAAACTCAGAAACAATCTACACCTTTACCATATATATATATATATATATATATATATATATATATATATATATATATATATATATATATATATATATATATATATATATATATATATATATATATATATATATAAGCAGCATTTCTTAAAATCATTTGTACTTTTATATAAATTTATTAGTTAAAATTATATTTGGTGGTAGCCAAATGAAGAAATAATCTAGCGAGAAAAGAGGCAGATTTTTTGGAGAGTAGTGGTTGTCCAAATGCAAAGGTTGTCAGATATAAATTCTTCACTACTGTTTAAGATTCTTTTGAGTCGAGAACTGTTTAGTATTGTTTTAGATTTCGTTCAGTTAAGAATAATTGTTCGAGATAATTTCCTGCGTCCATTTACATTTAATAGATCAAAACTTTTATTTTCCGTTTTTTAAAAAGAAATTACGATAATTTTTTGGGAACTTTATAGAATATT
>SEYY01010164.1:5000-17500 GCA_009176605.1 Armadillidium nasatum
ATATATATATATATATATATATATATATATATATATATATATATATATATATATATATATATTATATATATATATATATATATATATATATATATATATATATATATATATATATATATATATATATATATATATATATATATATATATATATATAATATATATATATATATATATATATATATATATATATATATATATATATATATATATATATATATATATATATATATATATATATATATATATATATATATATATATATATATATATATATATATATATATATATATATATATATATATATATATATAGTGTGTGTGTGTGTGTGTGTGTGTGTGTGTGTGTGTGTGTGTGTGGTTGTATGTGTGTCTAAATTTATCAAAAGAAATAATCCATCAAGATATTAAAGTAGTATTATCAGATGAAAACAAACCCAAAACCTTTTCCTTTAACAGAACGACATTTTTCACAGGTTTTAAAACCATCTTTTTAGTTTTTAATCTTTGTTCGCTTGAAAATAAAAACTAAAATTTAAATGTTCTGCGCTAGCCTTGTTCGTTTGTATACTATTTCATCTGCGAGAGATTACTTGTCAGTAAGTGTAGGTGTGTTTGTGTGTAAGTGTTGTTTGTGTGTGTATGTGTGTGTCACTTGCTTGTTGCAAAAAGAGAAACAGTCTGTTGGGAAGACTTCGATCTGGGAACGTCACTTATATGTAAATTTAATGATTTCTCTTATCGTATAAAATTACATTCTGTATAAGATCCCTCTGGGCAGTAATTTTTCTTTACATTCCTCTTTATTATTCATATTTCATCATATATATATACAGTATACATATATATATATATAATATATATATATATATATATATATATATATATATATATATATATATATAATATATATATATATATATATATATATATATATATATAGAGGCGATGAGATTACCTCCCATTGGGTATATGGGATGCTAAGGGTACTTCCCATCTCATCCCGGTGCCCAACGGTTCGTTCCATTTCGCGCTCACCTTCTTCTAAATCGGAGTAAACTCTCCTTCGCATACAGACACCCTTTAAAAAAGTTTTAAAAAATAAATGATGTCTCGGAGAAGCCACGGGGGGCGTCTTCCAAATATAGACCCTCATCCACGCCTTCCCCCATTACCACTTGGGAGTTGGTGGCCTCCGGTGATGGGGTTGGTGCCACCAGGACACAGCTGCCGGCTTGTCCTCATGCACGGTGTATTTTTTTCATTAATTTCTGCAACATTCGCGGTCTGCACTCTAATTTCCACTTTGTCGAACATCTCTTCTCATCTTCTAAACCTCACCTCTTATTCTTAACCGAAACTCAGATGTTTGAGCGTTCTGATAGCAAACCCTATTCTGTTTCCTAATACTGTCTCTATCCTCAATTTTCAGTCAAAGGCGGTTGTTGAGCATACGTGCGCAACGATGTCGTTTGTTCTCGTGTCTCTTATTTGGAGTCTTCCGAATTTTCCATCTTGTGGCTTAGGCTCTCTTGCCATTCTACGACTAAATTCATTTGTTCTGTTTATTTATCTCCTAATTCTACTGACTATCCTAAATTCTTCGACTATTTAAACTCCAAAATAGAGCACATTCTCTCTTCTTCTTTCTCTGAAATCATCATATTAGGTGATTTCAATGTTCACCACCGCCAATGGCTTTCTTCTAGTTCTCATGATACAGCTGGTGAACGTGTCTTCCATTTCGTTATCCAAAACGACATTGAGCAGTTGGTGCAGCTCCCTACTCGTATCATTGACCGTCTTGGAGATGAACCCAACATTCTAGACCTTTTCCTAACTTCTAATCCTTCTCCTTATACTATTAAACTCTTTCCTCATCTGGGTTCCTCCGATCACCTTCTTATCTCTGTATCCTCCTCTATCTCTTCAAGTCTTCCGCAGGAAAGACCCCCTTCTATTGAAAGGAAACGTTTGTCTCTCTTCGGTGCCGCAAGCTGGTCGGACCTGCGGTCATACTTCTTCGATTTCCCGTGGAATAATTATTGCTTCCGTGGGAGGGGTCCCTCGGAGTGTGCAGAACGCATTACCGAGGTGTTTCTCTCTGGCATGGAGGCGTACATTTCATATTATTTCCCTTCTACTAAACCTAACAAACCTTGGTTTAACTCTGCTTGTTCTCGCGCTATCCGCCGCAGGGATGCTGCCTTCAGGGATTACCATCGTCTTCAAACTCCAGTTACTCACTCTACTTATATTTCATCCCGGAATCGTGCAAAATCTATCCTTCGTAACACTAAAAACTCATTTCTCCGTAGAAAATGCAATAATCTTTCTGGTTCCTCTTCTTCACGTTCTTTCTGGCATTTTGCAAAAAATGTCAACTCTAACTTTGCTTCTTCCTCTTTCCCTCCTTTAATATCTTCCGACGGCACAACTGCTGTTTTACCTTCTTCTAAAGCTGAACTCTTTGCTCAAACTTTTGCCTCTAATTCAACCTTAGACGATTCGGGAGCTATTCCTCCTCCTTCAACCCCCTCTAACTCAATTATGCCTAAAATTAGAATTTCTTCTAAAGATCGTCATTTCTGCTCTCTCTGAGTTTAATACTAAGAAGGCGTACAGTCCCGATGGTATTCCTCCTGTGGTTCTCAAAACTTGTGCTTCCGAGCTTACACCGTCCCTCTGTAAACTATTTCGTCTTTGCCTCTCTACTTCAACCTTCCCTTCTTGCTGCAAACGAGCGCTCATTCAGCCTGTGCCGAAGAAGGGGGACCCCTCTCAACCCTCCAACTACCGTCCTATTTCTTTGTCCTCCGTTCTCTCTAAAGTTTTCGAATCTATCCTTAACAGGAAGATTTGGAAACATCTCAATTCTTCTAATCTTATCTCAGATCGCCAGAATGGCTTTCGTAAGAAACGCTCTACTGGTGATCTTCTTTCCCTTCTCTCTGACTCTTGGTCCTCAGCTCTTCGGCATTTCGGTGAATCTTTTGCTATCGCACTGGACATATCGAAAGCCTTCGATAGAGTCTGGCACAAAGCTTTGATTTCCAAACTTCCCTCTTTCGGTATCTATCCCTCTCTCTGTGATCTTCTCTCTAATTTCCTTTCGGGTCGTTCTATAGCAGCTGTTGCAGAAGGCCACCGTTCCTTAAAATCCTTTCATCCTTTAAATCTATTAGCAGTGGTATTCCTCAGGGTTCTGTCCTATCCCCAACACTTTTTCTACTTTTCATTAATGACCTTCTCTCTATTACCTCATCTCCTATCCACTCATATGCTGATGACTCCACCTTTCATTATTATTTCCAGTTCAAAAAACGTCCCACCCAACAGCAGTTGATAGACTCGAGAAGGGTAGCCTTGGAGCAACTAACCTCTGATCTTTCACTTATTTCAAATTGGGGCAGAGAAAACATGGTTGTTTTCAATGCCTCAAAAACTCAATTCCTTCATCTCTCCACTAGACACAATCTTCCACACAACTATGATATCTTCTTCGAAAACACACAACTCAAGCTTTCATCTGTTATTAATATTCCTGGTGTTTCTTTTTCTCGGGATCTTTCTTGGAAAAAACACATTACTTCTCTTTCTAAACACGCTTCTAAGAGGTTGGGTGTTCTGAGGCGCCTTCAGAATTATTTCACGCCACCCCAGTTGCTTGCTCTGTATAGGGGTGTTGTTCGCCCCTGTATGGAGTACGCTTGCAACATCTGGGGTGGTTCTACACACACGGCTCTCCTAGAGAAGGTGGAGACTAGGGCATTTCGTCTCATCAACTCTCCTTCTCTTACGAACTCTCTCCAATCTCTTTCTGCCCGTCGAATTGCTGAATCACTCTCTCTTTATTATCGCTATTACAACAGACACTGCTCTTCTGAGCTCTCTCTTCGCATACCTCCTCCATTGAAAAGAGCTCGTCCGACACGCCTTTCTACACAGTCTCATTATTTCTCTGTCCAACTCTCCGACCCCAGACTTAACCGCTATGCTCAGTCTTACATATACTCTACTGGTAAAGTCTGGAACACACTCCCTTCATCTGTTTTCCCAACTTCCTTTGACTTGCATACTTTCAAACGCCGTGTATCTGGACACGTCGGCCTCCATCGACCATGAAATAGATCTTTCCCGGCTCCGGTGGAATTTGTAGGCCTCTGGCCTTTGCCTACCGGAGTAGATGTAAATATATATATATATATATATATATATATATATATATATATATATATATATATATATATATATATATATATATATATATATATATATATATATATATATATATATATATATATATATATATATATATATATATATATATATATATATATATATATATATATATATATATATATATATATATATATATATATATATATATATATATATATATATATATATATATATATATATATATATATATATATTTTCTTTCTTTAACAGATAAAAATGTTAAGTACACACACACACAAACACACACACACACACAAATAACTATTCTAAATAATAAAGGTATCTCTTCCAGTTTTACATGCTCTGAGAGTTTCATATTAATATCATAAATATGAAAAAAGTTATGAAAATATTTCACTTACGACGAAACGATTTTTCTTCCCGATTTGAAATAAGGGATTTCGCTGTTTTGGTAGATGATATCAAAAATCAGTGTAAAGAGAATTTAGTCAACAGACCAATCTTTTCTCAGGTCGATACTGAAGTAGTTTCAAGGAAGGATTTTTGAACTATTCAAAAATTAGAAAAATTTGGATTTTTTTTTTTTTTTTTTTACTATTGTGAGTAGAGCAAAAAAATAAAAGGAGACTCACAAAACGCTCAAAATCACTGATTTAAATCTTACTAAATACCGTAATTTGCATTTTGTTTCTTCTCAATTTAATGAAAATTTCAAAAACTAAAAATCACATTTTCATAATTCAGACAGCTATCAAAAACAGGAATGCAATTCAAACAACGTAATTTATAAGTGAGTTAGCTGAGGGGGTTGGAGTGAAGAGAAGGCATAGCATTACAATCGTTTAAAGTTTAATGAGAAGAAAAGGTTTGAAAGAAGATTTAAGATTTAGAAGAAAGTAAAGTATTAGTGTAGTGTCTACCGTGGCTCGAACGGTAGGGTGATTGACTCACGTGCTTGAGGGCGCCGGTTCGATCCCACTTCGGGATCCTAGATATATACTACCTAGAAAGTTCCTCTCCTCGAATAGGGCAATGCCCGTGAGATGTGAACTTTTTATAAAAAAAAAAAAAAAAAAAAATAGAAGATAATATAGGTGAGAAAGAAGTAGAAACAAAGTTATACTTTTTTTTTTTACAATATGCCAGAAAGACCACAAGAAAAAGGAAACAGAAGGATCAGTACAGTTCATGAGACTTGATATAATTTTTAATAGTCATGGACAATAGATTTTGTCCTATTTCGGGATGAATAATGAATTGCACGAGCTTCTTCGGTATGAAGAAAATGATATTTCTTGAAGGCAGCGTCTATGAACGAATCGTACAAGAATAAAAAAAGTTAACACAAGATTCTTTAGTTTAAGTTAAAGGGAATGAATACAAAATGAAAGAATACAAAATAATTTTGGATATGTGTTCTTCTCCACACTTAGAAAAAAAGACCCTTCCACCAGAGCAGTAATCATTCCAAAGGGAATCAAATAGGTACGTCGAAAAATCAGTCTTATTAGCAGCACCGGATTGCTATAAACATTTCCTCGCCGTTGACTAGGATTAGGAGGAGATTGAGGGAAGACTTTCAAGACACAGAAGAGTACAAATATAAGAGGTGGTGGAGGAGCCCACAGGAGGAAAGAGCTTATATATATATATAATATATATATATATATATATATATATATATATTATATATATATATATATATATATATATATATATATATATATATATATATATATATATATATATATATATATTAGGGATTTAGCGATACCAAAATTTTTACCGATACCGATACCTAAAAAATATGCCGATACTTGCCGATACCACTACCGATACCGATACTTTACTCCTATACAAAATTTTTGCCGATACCGATACTTCACTCCATCCCTAAATATATATATATATATAATATATATATATATAATAAGAATAATAATATATATATATATATATATATATATATATATATCAGGGTAGAAAAAAACCATGGTTTTTTTAAAAAAAACCAAAAACCAATGGTTTTTTTAAAAAAACCAATAAAAACCAGGTTTTTTTGGTTAATTTGTTTTTTTTGGTTTTTTATTACAATAATGAATCAATAGGTGAAATGACTAATGAATAATGAAAAATGCAATATATTTTTTTATATAGAACAGTAACAAAATGATTGAAATGAAGTAAAAAATAAATTTGAATTTTTAAAAAATAATGTAAATTTGTGACATGAAATTATATATATATATATATATATATATATATATATATATATATATATATATATATATATATATATATATATATATATATATATATATATATATATATATATATATATATTATATATATATATATATATATATATATATATATATATATATATATATATATATATATATATATATATATATATATATATATATATATATATATATATATATATATATATATATATATATATATATATATATATATTATATATTATATATATATATATTGAAAAGAAAGAAATCATAAATATACCTGGGTGAGTGGTGTGAATGGACAAAGGGGATTGTTGGATTTTGTGTGTGTGAGCTGGGAATGGAGGAATAGGGTGTTGGATGTCAACGTGCTGAGGGGAACTGCTATGGGTATTTCGGACCATTATTTGGTGGTGGCGAAAATAAAAGCTAAAGGAGGTTGGGAGAAAGTGGGAGGGTGGTGGAGATAGTACGGGTGGAGAGGTTAGAAGATGAGGAGAAGAGAGGTGAATACGCAAGAGGGATAAGGGAGAAATGGGAGGAGGTTAGGGGAGGTGAGGTGGAAGGGGTGGAGGAAGAGTGGAGTAAACTGAAGGGAGCATTGGTAGAAGTTGCGAGAAGAGTGTGTGGGATAAAAAAATAGGTAATGGTAGAAGAAAGGGGAGTGAGTGGTGGAATGAAGAGTTGGAGAATATGGTTAAAACGAAAAAGGAGGCTTTCTGAAAGTATTTGAGTGAGAAAGATAGAGTGGGGTATGTATGCTTTATGGATTTGGAAAAGCGCATGATAGAGTTTGTAGGAGGAAATTGTTTGAGGTTCTATAAGGAAGGGGGGAGTGAGAGGTAGATTATTGAATGGAAATAAATCATTTTATGAGAACTGTAGAGCGAGGGTGAGGGTGAGGAGAGAACTGACTGAATGGTTTAACGTGGGAGTTGGACTGAGGCAGGGGTGTGTTATGTCTCCGTGGTTGTTTAATTTGCTAATGGATGGTGTTGTTAGGGGGATGAAGAGGGAAGGGAAGGGTATTAGGTTGAGAAGTAGAGAGGGGAAATGGGAGGTAAATGTCTTGTTGTTTGCGGATGATGCGGTCTTAGTTGCAGAATCTGGGGATAAGCTGAGAATGTTGGTGAAAGATTTTGTGAGGGAATGTGTGTCTAAGGGATTAAGGGTAAACTCATCAAAGGTAAAGTGATGAGGATTGGGAGCAGGGTTGAGGCAATAAGAGGGGAGGAATGGGGGGTGTCAAGGTGGGGGAGAGAAATTTGAGGAGGTAGAAGAGTTTAAATATCTAGGAATACTAGTGGAGGGAAAAGGGGAAATGGATGGGGAAATAAAGAAAAGAGTGATTGAAGGAATGAGAAGTGATGGGGGACTGAGGGAAGTATGGAAGAAGGGGAGAATATCAAAGGAAATAAAGGTAAGAATGTTTGAGAGTATGTGTCTGCCATCTGTAATTTATGGGTGATGAATGCTCAGATTAGGAAAAGATTAGAAGTTTTTGAAATGAAAGGTTTGAGGGCTATATGTGGGTTAAGGAGGGTAGATAGAATCAGGAATGAAAGAATAAGAGAGATGTGTGGATGGAAGAGGGGAATAGTGGGCAGAGTGGAAGAGGGTGTATTAAGATTGTTTGGGCATATGTGTAGAATGGATGAGAATAGGATGGTGGGTAGAGTGATGAGATCCGAGGTAGAGGGAGGAAGGGGGAAGGGTAGGAGAGATATTAGGGGGGGGAGGTTTGAATGTGGACGAAGGTAGGAGAATCACGGAGGACAGAGTGAGATGGAGGGCATGGTGAGGGGGAAGGGAGATAGAGTGTGGATGTGGGGGGTAAACGAACTGTGACGGGCACCACCCCACGAGAGTGGGAAAGGTGAGGGGTAAAATAAAATAAATATATATTATATATATATATATATATATATATATATATATATATATATATATATATATATATATAATATATATATATATATAATATATATATATATATATATATATATATATATATATATATATATATATATATATATATATATATATATATATATATATATTATATATATATATATATAATAGTATATATATATATATATATATATATATATATATATATATATATATATATATATATATATATATATATATATATATATATATATATATATATATATATATATATAATATATATATATATATATATATATATATATATAATATCGTATTTATATAGCTTGTATATAAATTCATTAATAAAAAATAAAAAAATTGGTTTAAACCAAAAAAACCATGGTTTTTTTCAGTTGGTTTAAACCAAAAAAAACCAATTGGTTTAAACCATCTGGTTAAAACCATGCAACCCTGATATATATATATATATATATATATATATATTATATATATATATATATATATATATATATATATATATATATATATATTATATATTATATATATATATATATATATATATATATATATATATATATATATATATATATATATATATATACATACATATATATATATATATATATATATATATATATATATATATATATAATATATATATATATATATATATATATATATATATATATATATATATATATATATATATATATATATATATATAATAATATATAATTAAATAAGCCATACAATTGGTAACTTTTAGACACTCAAGAATTATAACAAACTAACGAACGAGCCTAGACTTTCTCTCTCTCTCTCTCTCTCTCTCTCTCTCTCTCTCTCTCTCTCTCTCTCTCTCTCTCTCTCTCTCTCTCTCTCTCTCTCTCTCTTCTCTCTCTCTCTCTTTTTCTCATTTTATGTAGAACTTTTACTTATAACATTATATAAAAATATATATATATATATTATATATATATATATATATATATATATATATATATATATTATATATATATATATATATATATATATATATATATATATATATATATATATATATATATATATATATATATATATATATATATATATATATATATATATATATATATATATATATATATTATATATGATAATTATGAATATTTGGGTTGGAAGTAATTTCTCATAATTATGGATTAAGATTCGTGGTCGAATAATTGAGATCTTGGGAAATTATCTAATTTTTTTGGTTATATTTTTGCAGAAAATGTAATGATTAGTTTGAGTGGCTTCATCATGACAAGAACGGTACAAAAAGAAATCACATTTCATTCAACATAGATGGTCTCACTGAATTGATTGATCTCACTGACGTAACAATTTATATTTGTCTATTTATATTTGTATAAGAGATTCCATTTAATATCAATGAAAAATGAAACTTTTCTTTTTAATATATTTCATTTTTATAATACTCCAAAGGAAAAAAAACAATTCAAATTAAAAAATAATTGTTTATTCAAAGAGAAAATCGATATAAAAATTGAAGAGAATCAAAGTGTAAAATTTCAATTACATTTATAAATACAAGAATCATTTTTAGTTAATAAAATCTGCATCATCAATATATATATATATATATATATATATATATATATATATATATATATATATATATATATATATATATATATATATATATATATATTATATATATATATATAATATATATATAGTGGTAACAGGTCGCTGAATGTTGAATATAAATCATTGCAATGTTGCCAAAGAAAATGTTTCGGAAATACTAATAGTAATTAGTATATTGATTCATTGCAATGTTACAAAAAATAAATATATATATATATATATATATATATATAATATATATATATATATATATATATATATATATATATATATATATATATATATATATATATTCAAAAAAAAAAATAAAAAAAATGGAATAGGCTTTCCTTCACTCAAAAAAAACACTATTACAGACACATACCCTTTTAAAAGAAAAATTTAATAATGATGGCGTCAAAAACAGTATCCTCGAAAAAACCCTGAGGGGGCTTCCAAAAATAGCCTCTCATCCACCCCTTCCCCCTTCACCACTTAGGAGTTGGTATTCTCTGAAGATGGGGTTGGTGCCAACAGAACTGTGCAGCCGGCTTGTCCTGATGCTCTGTCTTTTTCTTCATTAATTTCTGCAGCATTCGCGGTCTTTTGCCTAATCTCCACTTTGTAGAACACCACCTCTCTTCTTTTAGATCTTATCTCTTGTTATTAACTTCATTCCAATTTCTACTTTGTTGAACATCACCTCTCTTTTTCTAGACCTCACCTCACCTCACTAACCTCAGAATATTTGAACGCTCTAATAGCAAACCTCTTTTCTGCTTTCTCCTACTATCACTATCCTCAATTCTCAGCCAAAGGCGGCTGTTCAGAATAAGTGCGCAACGAAGTTGTTTCTTCTCGTGTCTCCAAGTTATAGTCTTCCGAATTTTCCACCTTGTTGCTCAGGCTCTCTTGCCATTTTACGACTAAATTCATTTATTATGTTTATTTATCATTCTACTGACTATCCTAAATTCTTAGACTATTTAAACTCCAAAATAGAGCATATATTCTCATCTTCTTCTTTTTCTGAAATTATCATATTAGGTGATTTCTATGTTCACCACAACCAAAGCTTCTAAGAAGGTTGGTGCTCTGAGGCGCCTCCAGAAGTTCTTCACACCACCAGAGATGATTGCTCTATATAGGGGTGTTGTTCACTTCTTTATGGAGGTGGGATGGTTCCACTTACTACTATTCTATCGATATTACAAAGGATACTACTCTTCTGAACTATCCCGTCGCATATTTCCTCCATTTAGACATTCTCATCCTTAAATAATCCTTTACGCACATACACACACACACACAAAATATATATATATATATATATATATATATATATATATATATATATATATATATATATATATATATATATTATATATATATATATATATATATATATATATAATTAATTATATAATTTATAAAATATATATATATATATATATATATATATATATATATATATATAATATATATATATATATATATATATATATATATATATATATATATATATATATATATATATATTATATTATTATTTTTTTTTTTTTTTATTCTTGATTATGAAAAATAAAAAATAAATTTTTTAATAAAAAAAAGAAAAATTTATAAACTTACAAAAGATAAAGCAATTATACTCATGTGTGTGTAAGGCTGTAAAGGAGTATGTGCTTTCCTAAGGGCTTGGCCCCACTCTCGTTAAGATAAGTTTGAAACCTCAAGCTCTGCCGCCCGCACACCACACAGCCACACCACCATACTGCCATACATTCGCAAAGCCTCCACACCTTCCCGAAAGACACCCGCACCTCACTCTCACCAGCAAATATACCAAACACAATCATTCGCATCCATAGGTTTACCTGTTCCAGTCTTGTTAAATATACGATCCCTTGAAATATATGACATCTTCAATATTCATCTTATTGAATACATAATTGATAAATTTATTATTAATTCTAATTCTTCTACAATCTTTATTG
Source organism: Armadillidium nasatum (assembly GCA_009176605.1). Taxonomy (NCBI): domain Eukaryota; kingdom Metazoa; phylum Arthropoda; class Malacostraca; order Isopoda; family Armadillidiidae; genus Armadillidium; species Armadillidium nasatum. Next base: position 16,967 of record SEYY01010164.1, read on the forward strand.
CACTCTTTCATCTCCATCTTATTATTAATATTATTATTATTATTATTATTATTAGTTATTATTATTATTATTATTATTGTTATTATTATTATTATTATTATTATTATTATTATTATTATTATTATTATTATTATTTTTTATTATTATTATTATTGTTAATTATTATTATTATTATTATTATTATTATTATTATTATTATTATTATTATTATTATTATTATTATTATTATTATTATTATTATTATTATTATTATTATTATTATTATTATTATTATTATTATTATTATTATTATTATTATAAAAGCTGGTGAAATATACTTAACCTAAAATATAATGGCTTTTTAATATATTTTCCTATTTCTATTTATAACCTTTAATATTCTTTTCCTAACCCTTAATAAGCTTGTTTAATACATCACCCTTTTTGTATTTATATTCTTTACTATTCTATTCCAAATCATATTTTTTACTATTACATTTGCTTCATAAAACTTTAATACTCTCTCAAACATCACCTTTAAATGTAATTATATAT
>SEYY01010164.1:27500-32500 GCA_009176605.1 Armadillidium nasatum
GAGCAACTAACCTCTGATCTTTCTCAAATTTAAGATTGAAGCAGAGAAAACAAGGTCGTACTCAATGCCTCAAAAAATCAGTTTCTCCATATTTCTACTCGATACAACCTTCCTCATAACTATTCCATCTTCTTCGAAGTCACAAATCTTAATCCTTCGTCAGTCCATAACATTCTCAGCTTCTTTCTCTCATGATCTTTTATCGAAAGATCACCTCCCTCTCTTTTTAACAAGCTTCATCGAGGTTGAGTGTTCTGAAGCTGCTTCAGAATATTTTCACTCGACTCCAGTTCCTTGCTCTTTTAGAGGTGTTGTTGGCCCTTGTATGGAGTACGCCTACAACATCTGGTTTTGTTTCACTTATACAGCTTTCCTTGAAAAGGTGAAGACTAGGGCTTTTCGTCTTATCAACTTTTCCGATCTCATTAATTGTCTTTAGTCTCTTTCTGCCAGTCGAATTGTTTCGTCATTCACTTTGCTATCGCTATTACAATTGACACTGTTCTTCTAAACTCTCCAATACCTTACCTCCTGCTATGAGAAGGGCTCGCGCTGCACGTCTTTCTAAATAGTTTCATCTTTTCTCTTTCCAACTCCCTGCCAGACTTAACAGCTATGCTTAATCTTACAATTACTCTACTAGTAAAGTCTGGAACACACACTCTTTTTCAATTTTCCCAATTTCCATGGAATTACACACTTTCAAATTCCGTGTATCAGGATATGTCGGTCTTTAACTTAAAATCATATTTCTGATTTTATTTTTATTGGCTAATTTTGGTGGAAATTTAGTAAAACTCTGGCGTTTGCCAACAGAGTTGAGATAAAAATAATATATATATATATATATATATATATATATATATATATATATATATATATATATATATATATATATATATATATATATATATATATATATATATATATATATATATATTATATATATATATATATATATATATATATATATATATATATATATATAATATATATATATATATATATATATATATATATATATATATATTATATATATATATATATATATATATATATATATATATATATATATATATATATATATATATATATATATATATATATATATATATATATATATAATATGAGAGAGGAGTAGAGAGGAGTAGAGAGGAGTAGAGAGGAAGAGAGGAGAGAAGAAAAGATCGAGAAGAGAAGAGAAGAGAAGAGAAGGCTATTGGATATGGAGCTTCAAGATCTTCTCCCTGAAGTTGCAGTTTGTTTGTGTAATTATTCTTGAAGAATGATACTGACCATAGGTAAAAAGGAAAAAATTTAATATTTCGTTATAATATTTCAGTATTTTTAATAGTAAATTAAAAGAAATTCAATAAAAAAAAAAAGTGAAGTAACATATCTTTTGATGTAAAGTACTTTCGACAATTATTGGAAAATTAAATATTAAAAAAAGAAAAAAAAAAAAAAAAAAAAAAAAAAAGAATTTAGAAGTTAGAAGTAACCTTTGGTCAGTAATGAATGATGATTTCGTCGCAGTCGAGTCAGATGAAGAATAGTTCTTCGCGCATGGTTTTAAAGGCTGGGAACCTTTTCAACTAGGATTTCTTCCCATGTACGATTGCAGGAATGCAAAATCTCTGCAATCGACACTACCCTGCATGATGCGGGATAAAGTGCATTGCATTGCATAAAAAAATATATATATATATATATATATATATATATATATATATATATATATATATATATATATATATATATATATATATATATATATTATATATATATATATATATATATATATATATATATATTGTGCCCCCTCTTTGAAAGAGCTCTGCCCGTGAGTGGTGGCGATCTGTAATTAATATATATATATATATATATATATATATATATATATATATATATATATATATATATATATATATATATATATATATATATATATATATATATATATATATATATATATATATATATATATATATATATATATATATATATATATATATATATATATATATATATATATATATATATATATATATATATATATATATATATATATATATATATATATTATATATATATATATATATATATATATATAATATATATATATATATATATATAATATATATATATATATATATATATATATATATATATATATATATATATATATATATATATATATATATATATATATATATATATATATATATATATATATATATATATATATATATTATATATAGTATCTCTGGTGGGCAAAGGCCGAGGCCTACCAAATTCCACCAGAGTTGGGGAACATTCTGAATCTGGTCGCTAATGGCCGACGTGACCCGATACACGGCGTTTAAAAGTGTACAAGTCAAAGGAAGTTGGGAAAATAGATAAGGGGAGTGTGTTCCAGACTTTACCAGTAAAGTACTTGTAAGAGTGAGCATAGAGGTTAAGTCTGGGGTCGGATAGTTGGACAGAGAAAGGATGAGACTGTGTACAATATCGTGTTGCACAATCCCTTTTCAAAGTAGGAGGTATGCGACGTGAAAGTTCTGAAGAGCAATGTCCGTTGTTATAGCGATAGTATAGAGAAAGTGACGCAACAATTCGACAGGCAGAAAAAGATTGGAGAGAGTTAGTAAGAGCAAAATTGTTTATAAGAAGAAATGCCCTAGACTCCACCTTTTGGAGAAGAGCTGTATGTGTGGAACCACCCTTGATGATTGAGGCGTACTCCATACAGGGACGAACAACCCCCCTATATTGAGCAAGCAACTGGGGACGTAAAAAGAACCACGAAGGCGCCTCTGAACACCCAACATCTTAGAAGCTTGTTTATAGAGAGAAATAATGTGATCTTTCCAAGAAATATTACGAGAAAAGAGAAACACCGAGAATATTGAGGACAGATGAAGGTTTTAGTTGAGTGTTTTCGAAGAAGATATCATAGTTGTGTGGAAGATTGTGTCGAGTAGAAAGATGAAGGAATTGAGCTTTCGAGGCATTGAAACGACTATTTTTCCTCTGCCCAATTTAAAATGTGAGAAAGATCAGAGGTCAGTTGCTCCAAGGCTATTCTTCTTGAATCTATCAACTGCTGTTGGGATGGACGTCTTTCAAATTGAATGAAGTAATGAAGGGTGGAGTCATCGGCAAAGGAGTGTATAGGAGACGAAGTAATAGAGAGAAGGTCATTAATGAAAAGCAGAAAAAGTGTTGGGGATAGAACAGATCTTTCAGGAACACCACTATTAATAGATTTATAGGATGAACGGTGGCCGTCTACAGCAGCTGCTATAGAACGACCAGAAAGGAAATTAGAGAGAAGGTCACAGAGAGAAAGATAGATTCCGAAAGAGGAAAGTTTGAAAATCAAAGCTTTGTGCCAGACTGTATCGAAGGCTTTCGATATGTCTAGAGCCACAGCGAAAGATTCACCGAAACCCCGAAGAGCGGAGGACCAAGAGTCAGAAAGTAGGGAAAGAAGATCACCAGTAGATTGTTCTTTACGAAAGCCATGCATATTGGCGATCAGAGATTAGATTAGAAGAATTAAGGTGTTTCCAAATTTTCCTGTTGAGGATAGATTCGAAAACTTTAGAAAGAAGCAAGAAAGGGTCGAAGTAGAAAGGCAAAGACGAAATAGTTTGTAAATATATATATATATATATATATATATATATATATATATATATATATATATATATATATATATATATATATATATATATATATATATATATATATATATATATGTGTTTGTTAGACTCCTCAATTAACACCGCATCATCCGCAAACAACAGAACATTTGCCTCCCTTCACCAACCTTATTTATCAACCTTACAAGCTTCTCTTCCCTCGATCCATAAACAGATTAAATAACCAGGGCGGCACAACACTCAATTCCCTCAACCCAACTCCTACTCTAAATCATTTCATCAGCTTCCTCCTTACCCTCTCCTTTGATCAACAATTTTCATAAATTTCTTTGGTTACTTCCAATGATTTCAAGCTCATCACCATCTCCGTCGGTGCCTCAAATAACTTTCCCCTACATAATCAGTCACATGCCTTTTCCTTCTTTATTTTTTCTTCGCAATTTCTCACAGATTATCCTCATTTCCTATAATTCATGCACTCCACCTTCTCTCCTTTTCCTTTATATATAGAAACTATTCATCCATACTGCCATTCTTGAAGCATTTTCCCTTCTTCTCAGCACACATTAAATATTCTAACCAGTCAATTAACCACGACTTCTTCCTTTACCCTCTCTCCGTATACACCATCCATTCCTGCCAACTTTTCCTTCTTTACCATTCCCAATCTTACTCCCACCTCCATCTCACTCACACTTCCCTTTTCATCTGTCTACATTTCCTTTTCATCATTCTCCACTACTCTCACTTCCCATCTCAATTTATCCTTGCAACAAATCACTAAAATATCTTATCCACCTATCCCTGCCTCCCTCTCTTTGCCCCAACTCAACATCTCTCTATAGCGTCATCCTTCTGCTCTTTCCTCTTTCTCCCCCCTTCATTTACCTCCTTCTAATAAATTTTACTTTTCTCATTAAAATTCTCTCAAATTCTTTCAAATCCATTCTTTCCCGTTTCTTTTTTCCACTCTTAGCTTCCCGTTTATCCTTCCTACACCTCTTCTTGTACTCACCCCAATCCTTATCTCCCCTAGAACAAAAATAGTTTCTAAAGACGACCTTCCTTTTGATAATATTCTACATCTTTATATTTCACAACTCACTCCCTTTTTGTCTACAATTCCTTCTTCACAGCACACACCATTTTCACCACCACCGCAAATGTTCCATCAATTTACTTCACTCCTCCTCAACCCTATCCATCTCACTACTCCTTCCCTCCTCACAATTTTTCCTTTTCCCTTTTATGTATCCTTTCTTCTAATCGTCATTTAACCTTTCCACTCGCTCTACCTCCACCACCTTTACACTCTCACTCTTTTTCCTTCAA
>SEYY01010165.1:17500-26488 GCA_009176605.1 Armadillidium nasatum
TAATTTCAGCCAAAGGCGTTGTGTCATTTGGCGCAATGAAGGTATTTGCCTGAAGTGTCTAATTGATTCTCTATATTTATGGCTTTAGCTCTCTTGCAGTTCTACTACTTAATTTGTTGTTCTGTCTATTTATCTCCTATCTCAACAGACTATAAGAAATCTTCGACTATTTAAACTCCAAAATAGAGCACACATTCTTTCCTTCTTATTTCTCCTAAATCATCATTTTAGGTGGTTTCAATGTTCACCACCGCCAATGGTTTTCATTTAGTTCCATGACCAGCTGGTGAACTTGCCTCGACTTTCTATCCAGACAACCTGAGAAGTTGGTGCATTCCCCCCTACCCGTATCCCTGACCGTTTTGGTTATCCGATCACCTTCTTATCTCCGCTTCTTGTCCTGTCTCTTCAAGTCTTCGGCAAAAACTGCCCCTACCTTCGGCGAGGATATTTTTCTAGCATTTCTGTGCTGCAAACTGGTTTGGCTTGCGGTTGTACTTCTCCGAATTCCCATGGAATGATTACTGTTTCCGTGGGAAGGGTCCATCGGATCTACCTGTTCTCGATGTATCCGACGCAGGGATGCTGCCTTCAGGGATTACCGTAGTCTTTAAACTCCAGAAACTCACTCAACTTATATTTCAAAATGTGCAAAATCTATTTTTCGTGAAATCAAAAACTCTTTTCACCGTTTAAAATGCAATAATCTCTCTGGTTCCTCTTCCTCTCGCCCTTTTTGGAATTTTGCAAAAAATGTCAACTCTAACTTTGTTACTTCCTCTTTCCCACCTCTAGTTTTTTTTTCTGACGGCACTACTGTCGTTTTACCTTCTACTAAAGCTGAACTCTTCGCTCAAACTTTTGCCTCTAACTCTACCTTAGATGATTCCGGAGCTATCTCCTCCTTCAACCCTTCCAACTTATTTATGCCTAATATAGTAATATCTTCTAAAGATGTCATTCCTGTTTTCTCTGAGCTTGACACTAAGAAGGCGTATAGTCCTGATAGTATTTCCGCTGCAGTTCTCAAAACTGTGCTTCTGAGCTTGCACCCTACCTTGGTAAACTATGTTTCGTCAATGTCTTTCTACTCAACTTCTTTCTGCTGGCTCACGTGCGTGTTCCCAGAGGTGGGACCCTCTCATCTCGCTCTAATTAGCGTCCTATTTTTCTAACCTCCGTTCTTTCTAAAGTTTTCGAATCTATCTTAAACAGGAAGATTTGAAACACCACAATTCTTCTAATCTTGTATCTAATCTCCAGTAAGTTTAGCAAAAAATACCGCGTGTATCTTCGTTCCTTTCTTTTGATTCTTCGTCCCGCTCCCTAGGTGTCGGTGAATCTTTTTTGCTGTGGCGCTAGACATATCGAAAGCCTTCGATAGATTCTGGCACAAGCTTTGATTTCCAACTCGCTCTTTCAGAATCTATCTTCTCTCTAATATCCCTTCTGGTCTTTCTATAGCTGTTGTGGACGGCCAACTCTCTTTCTATTTTCATTAAAAACCTTCTCTCTTTTACATCATTACCTGTTCAATCCAATGTTGATGACTCCATCCTTCATTACTCCTTTCAACAGCAGTTAATTGTCGAAAGAAAGGTGGCCTTAGAGCAACTGACCTCTGCTCTATCACGTATTTCAAATTGGGGCAGAGAAAATATGGTCGTTTACAATGAATAAAAAACTCAATTCCTCCATCTTTCTACTCGTCACAATCTTCCACCCAAATATGATTTCTTCTTCGAAAATACAATTCAAACCTTCATCTGTTCTTAATATTCTCGGTGTATCTTGTTCTCGTGATCTTTCTTGGAAAATCACATTCCTTCTCTTTCTAAACAAGCCTCTAAGAGGTTGAGTGTTTTGCGGCACCTTTAGAATTTTTTCACGCCACCTTAATTTCTTACTTTTCTTTATCTATTTTTCCAACTTCCTATGACTTACACACCTTTAAACGCCGGTATCGGGTCACGTCGGCAATTGATGGACCGATGTCCGACGTTTACCCACTCGGTGAAATTGTAAGCCTCTGCTTTGCCACCGACAGATATAATATATATAATATATATTATATATATATATATAGATATATATATAAAGTATTATTATATATATATATAATATATATATATATAATATAAGTATGATATAAACATATATTTTGCTAAAAGAAAAATAATATTTGTTAAAATTGTGAATATGTACGCTTTTATGAATCAATTATTCAAGAGATTTTATATTATTATTATGATTATATTATTATTATATATTAATTATTTTATTATTATTATTATTATTATATATTATTATTATTATTTTATTATTATTATTTATTATTATTGTATTATTAATTATTATTATTATTGTGATTATTCTTATTATGTATTATTATTTTTATTATTATATAATTATATTATTATTATATTATAATTATTAATATTATTATTTGTTTTATCACAATCATCGTTATATTTTTTTTATTATTATTATTATTATTATTATTATCTAAAATAAAAGAATGATAAATAATTATAATATATATAATAGTAATAATATAACAATAATAATATTAAATAATAAATTAAGTTACTTGTAGTAGTAGTTTGTAACAATATATTATAATGAAATTCTCTTTTTCTCATTTATCAAAAAAAAAAAAATAATAATAAATAAATAAAATTAAAATAAAAATTAAAATGTGTAAAAAGTTGATAATTAAATTAGAATGATTTATGAAGTGAACGAACTCAATGCCTTTGCTTTGTTAAAATTAATTTGAATTTATTTTTTCTATTGTTTAAGTAAATATAAGAATTATATATATTAATTATTTTAATTTTAAAAATGGAATATATTTTAATGTAATTTTTGTCATAATGTATATTTATGTATATCTTCTTGTTCTTCTCTTTGTTCTTCTCCTTGTTCTTGTTCTTCTCTTTGTTCTTCTCCTTGTTCTTGTGTTTGTTCTAGATCTTGTTCTTCTTTTTCTTATTGTTGTTGTTGTTTTTGTTGTTCTTATTCTTGTTCTTGTTCTTCTTGTTCTTGTTCTTGTTCTTATTCTTGTTCTTCTTGTTCTTCTTCTTCTTCTTCTTCTTCTTCTTTCTTCTTCTTTTTCTTTGTTTCCTTCTTCTCTTTTTCTTTTTCTTCTTTTTCTTTCTTTCTTTCTTTTCTTCTTCGTTCTTGTTCTTTCTTTCTTGTTCTTGTTCTTGTTCTTGTTCTTCTTGTTCTTGTTCTTCTTCTCTGCCATTCATTCTCAATCACTTTCTTCCTTTTTATTTATCTCTCTCTCTCTCTCTCTCTCTCTCTCTCTCTCTCTCTCTCTCTCTCTCTCTCTCTCTCTTATTAGTTTTCCTTTGATTTTATTCTCTGCCTTTTCTCACCTGACCTTAATTGATTTAACCTTTGAGACTGCAACTTTATTTGTCCATAAAATTTCTTGTGAATCCCTTCATTTTATTTTTATTTTTAACATGCTACCACTACTCACTGGCAGAGTCCTTTTTAATGAAAGCGCATGTCTGGGAATCCCTTCATAGTTTACACCAGGGTTGCATGGTTTTAACCAGATGGTTTAAACCAATTGGTTTTTTTTGGTTTTAACCAACTGAAAAAAACCATGGATTTTTTTGGTTTAAACCATTTTTTATTTTTTCCTAAATATCGTATTTATATACAAGCTATATAAATATGATATATATAGTATATATATAATATATATATATATAATAATATAGATATAATATATATATATATATATTATATATTTTTTTTTTTTTTTTTTTTTTTTTTTTTTTTTTTATATATTATATATATAATATTATATAATATATATATATATATATATTATATATTATATTATATATATAATATATATATATATATATATATATATATATATTGAGTTCAGTCGATTGAGCACTCATCATAGCAAGTGAGAAGTCCCGGGTTCGAGGCTTGCCAGAGCGGGAAAATGTGAGCGGTTTCTCCTTGCGCTTAGCTCCGAATGACTCAGTCATTAAGCGAGTACATCAGTGGAGTGCTCTTGCCACTGATGGGAATAATCTCCGGCATCCGAGATAGGCCTGGGCCCAGCCAGCGGTATCTCTCGGTGGGCCCTTGAAACCCAAGGATCTTCTTCGAAAGATTCCACTGACAGGACAAAAGTCCTCCCCTGGGTTAAGAAATTATTATATATTATATATATATATAATAATATATATATATAATATATATTATATATTATATATATATATATATATATATTATATATAATATATAATATTATATATATAATATATTCTTTTTTATTCAAACCTCTGGTGGGCAAAGTTCAGAGGCCTACTAATGTTCCAACAGAGTTAGGGGGAAAGTCGGGAACATGGTCAAATCAAAAGCCGACATGACCTGATGCACAGCGTTTGAAGGGTGCCCTAGTCATAGGAAGTTGGGAAAATAGATGAGTAGGATGTGGTTCCAGACATTACAGTAGGAAGTACAGTAAGATTGGGCATAGCGGTTTAAGTCTGGGGTCGGAGAGTTTTTACAGAGAAAGGATGAGACTGTGTAGAAGAGACGAGTCGCACGAGCCTTTTTCAATGGAGGAGGTATGCGACGAGAGAGTTCAGAAGAGCAGTGTCCATTGTAAAGGATAGTAGAGAGAGAGTGACGCAACATCTTCGACTGGCAGAAGAGATTGGAGAGAATTAGGAGAGCAGGAGAGTTGATAAGGTGAAAAGGTCTAGACCCTTCCACTTTTCTAGGATAGCTGTATTAGTGGAACCACCCAGAATGTGTGAGGCGTACAACATACAGGGGCGAAAAACAAACACCCCTATAAAGAGCTAGTAACTTGGGTGGTGTGAAGAAATACTGAAGGCGCCTCAGAAACACCCACCTTTAAGAATCTTGTTTAGAAAGAGAGTAAATGTGGTCTTTCCCAAGAAAGATCACGAAGAAAAGGAAAACACCTTAGAAATATTAAGGATAGATGAGATTTGGAGTTGCGTGTTTTCGAAGAAGATATCGAGTTGTGTGGAAGATTGTGTCGAGTAGAGAGATGGAGGATTGAGTTTTGAGGCATTGAAAAGCGACATGTTTTCTCTGAAACAATTTGAAGAGAGATAGATCAGAGGTTGTTGCTCCAAGGCCACCCTCTTGCTCTATTAACTGTTCTGGGAGGGGCGCCTTTCAAAATGCAAAGAGTAATGAAGGGTGGAGTCATCAGCTAGGAGTGGATAGAGATGAAGTATAGAGAGGTCATTAATGAAAACAGAAAAGTGTTGGGGATGGACAGACCCTTGGAACACCACTATTATAGATTTATAGGATGAACGGTGGCCGTCTACAACGCTGCTATAATACGACCCTGAAAGGAAATCGAGAGAAGGATAGATTCGAGAAAGGGAGTGTGGAAATCAAAGCTTTGTGCTACTCTATCGAAAGCATTCGATATGTCCAGTGAGACAGCAAAAGATTCACCGAAACCCCGAAGAGCGGAGGACCAAGAGGAAAGAAGATCACCAGTAGAGCGTTTCTTACGAAAGATAAGAAGAATTGAGATGTTTCCAAATCTTCCTTTTAAAGATAGACTCGAAAACTTTAGAAAGAACGGAGGTTAAAGAAATAGGACGATAATAATATATATAATATATTATATATATATTATATATATATTATATATATATATATATATATATATATATATAATTATTATAATATTATATATATATATCACACCTTCTAAGTCTATTATCATTACATTATTTATTATTTTTTAAAAGTCAAATTTATTTTTTGCTTCATTTCAATCATTTTGTTACTGTTCATATAAAAATTATTTGCATTTTTCATTATTCCCATTAGTCATTTCACCAATTGATTCATTATTGCAATAAAAAAAAAAAAAATAACAAAAAACCTGGTTTTTTGTTTTTTTTTTAAAAACCATGGTTTTTGGTTTTTTTAAAAACCATGGTTTTTTCTTTCTACTGGTTTACACTATTGATTCAATACAATTTTCTATCTTAATAGATAGAGGGAAGAGACTGCTTTCCTTCCTAATAGTCGCAGAGGAGGAATAAATAAATTGTTATACATATCAAAGGCCACCATGACCAGAAACTTTATTATTTACTATTTTATTTGAAGTTTCGTCGGAAATGACGATCGTGCATATCATTTACCAGAAGAGGAAAAAAATTGAACCAATTATCCATTCCAAAGCCCGACTTGTCCCGAAACAAGCCATTATTCCTTGCTAAAAAGATTTTTCCCATAAAATGGTAGAATATAAAGGAGTCTTACATGACGTCTACCATAAGAAGGGAAAAAAAATAACCCATTATCAATATCAAAGACAGACATGCTTCCGAAACAGGACAATATTTCCTGTTAGGAAGATTTTCTAATGTGGCTTCAGGTAAAGTAAGTCAGAATCCTGGATAACACCCACCAGAAGAAGAAAAAACAACTCTTGTCCATACACTGCAAAAATTGTCCTAACGAATCGTTGAGACAAGTGGCAAAAATGTCACATGAAATTCAATAGGAAAGAGACTGTAAGATAAGATGTCGCTTCATCTGATTATTTCCCTAATAAGAAAAATTAAAAAAAAAATTTTTTTTTTTTAGTTGAAAAAATTTTTTTTTTGTCTCAACGATTCGTTAGGAAATTTTGCAGTGTATTAAGAACCCAAATAGCTCCGCAAGCACTGTTATTTTTCTCATTGTATTACAGATACTAATAAAAAGGAACTCGCACAAGAATCTTCTAATATTAATATTCCATAACTTTTATTTAAACCTGAAGAATAATGGCAAAACAATTGATATGTATTATTTTGTAATTTTAAGGCAAAAATTAAATAATTAATAAAATTAAAAAAACATAATAAAATTTTTAAAAAATGAAAAATAGTAATATAATATAATAAAATAATTATTGTTAATAATTTTAAGGCAAAAAAAATAAATAAAAAATAAAAATAAATAATAAAAATAAAAATAAAAATAAAATTTTTTTTAAAAAAATAAAAAATAAAAATAAATAATAAAAATTAAAAAAAATATAATGAAAAAATTTAAGAAAAGTTTTAAAATAAAAAATAAAAAATAAAAATAAAGAAATATAAAAAATATTTAAAAATAAAAAAATTAAAAAATAAACAAATAAAACAAAAAGTCCTAATTGCCAAAACAATGGAACTGTTTAACTTCAACATCTATTTTTTTTTCTTTAGATTGAGTTTTACACGTAATCATTCGCGAATTTGGGATTAATTTGACTTTCCAACTCTCATTCAAACTTTAGAACGGTAAATTTTTCAACAACTAACAAAGAAAACTTGAAGCTTATGCCCACGAGCACAGGAATACGCAAACACATTCACGAGAAATACACAAACACACACACACACACATACACACATATACATATATATATATATATATATATATATATTATATATATATATATATATATTATATATATAATAATATTATTAATATCACCTCTGTGGGCAAAGGCCAGTGGCCTAATAAAACTCCACCAGAGTCAGGGGGAAAGACAGAAACCTCAGGTCAAATTAAAAATTAAAAGTCGACGTGACCCTCGATACACGAAGTTTGGAAGGTGTAATATTTTTGAATATATATATATATATTTATTATAATTATATATATATATATTATATATATATATATATATAATATATAAATATATAATATATATTATATATATTATATATATTATTATAATATATAATATATATATATATAATATTATATAAATATATATTATTAATATATATAATATTATATATAATTATATATATTATTATATATTATACTTATATATTATATATATATATTTATAATTATATAATGTATATATATATAGATATATTATAATATTATATAATATAATACTTATATATTATATATTTATATAGTAGATATTATATATATTATATTTATAAATATAGTATATATATATATATTATATTATATATATATATTATATATACTATATATATAGTATATAATATATAATATTTCTATATATATAATTGTATATATATATATTAATATATATATATATATATATTGTATTATATATATATATATATATATATACTATATATATATAAATATATATATATATTATATTAATAATATATATTATATTATATATATATATAATATATATTATTATAAATAGTATATATATATATATTATATATATATATAATATATAATTAATATCTTGAATAAATCCTCATATGCTGAGTTTACCGAGAAAAAACCTATCTCTGTTCCCTCCTTCTGTCTCTTTCTTCAATTTTCAATTTTCACCTAAAGGCAGTTGTAATGCTAATGCCTGCAAACGATGTATCTTTTCCTTTCATCTCTATCTTGGAGTCTTATGAATTTTCCACCTTGTTGGATTACGTTCTTTTGCGAATGAACGACTAAATTCAATTTTCTTGTTTATTTATCTCATATCTCAAAAAGAACTGCAATTTCTTAAAAGGTAAATTCTACTGCTCATTTATGCATAAATCCTTAGAATTCTTGGTGAGCCTTGCAAACCTTCAATTGATAAGAATTTATTACTTTAAAATTCATATAACTTAAAAGGTTTAGGAGTTTGTTTATCTCGTATCTCTGCTTGCTGACTTCCCTAGATTTTCTAACAATCTAAGCTTGAAAATAGAGCACATTCTCTTTTATTTTTCTTTCTCTGAAATCGTCCTTTTTGTTATTTCAATGGTCATCACAGGGATTCTGTCTTTAGGAGTTACATTCGTTTTCAAGCTGCAATTCATATTTCAGCAAAGAATCTTGCTAATTATTTCCCTTAACACTTAAAATTCTTTTCTCCGAAGAAAATGCAGTAATCTTTCAAGTTTTTCTTCCTCACCCACTTTCTGGCGTTTTGCTAAAAAGTCAACTTTATTATTGACTCTTTTCCTCCTCTAATATCTT